>VFFE01006523.1:344388-593486 GCA_008921705.1 Burhinus oedicnemus
GCCTTCTTCGGAAGGTAAATGTGTGAATATGTATTATTTGCTATTGAGATTTTAAATTTTCCAGAGTATCATTAGTGTGTGCCTATGGTAAATTTTTGTACTAGACCATGAAACTAGTTTTATAGCTTAGTGGTATGTGTTAGTTTTCAGATGTATTATTAACCAAATATAAGTGTTCGTCTAGGGTTTTTTGCTTTCTGTTTAATGTGCATGTAAGAATGATAATTCAAAATTGAATGATAGTTTTGGGTTTTTTTATTCTAAGAATTAGCATTGATAGCACTCAATTAGTGGGGCTACTTCTCTTACATTACTTCTGCCTGTTGAGGAGAGATCAGTAAGTGGAGGAGGGGAGGTGGAACTTACAAACTAGCTCAACTTGCTCCTTAAAATGAAACAGCTTGTTTTATAGAACTCATTCAGTCTTACCTTGTCTGAAGGCGAGTATGTACTGATAAGGTTTTGAGAGCTCAGCTGATGGTAGTGTTTGTTTTGGTTCTTAATTTATTTTTTTTCTTTTGGTGGAAGATGTGATTACCTGAAATTGTTGATTGTCTATTCTGTTTAGTTTGCAGACCTTGCCGGAATGTTTAAGAATTCCAGACAAGGTGCAGGATTAGCTGGGTACTCTGGTAATTTAATCAACAGTTACTTCCAAAAGGTAACTTGCTCAGCCCTTGCATTGGGTGTTGGATGGCTCTGACGGGAAACAGCAGCCAAGGGCTCCCTCGTGTGGTGGGTGTGCCACGGTTTCAAAGGCATCTGGCCACGCTGTGAGAAGGCGAGTGTTTGGTTCACAGGAGCTGGGGGAGCATGTTGAAGTAATGCAAGTAGTTGACCCCCGGAAGAAATGCAGCAATGGAAACTCTTCTGGCACCAGAGATGCTGTTTTTTCAGCACCTGCTAGTCATCTGGTAATAATACCATTGTATGCTTATGGAGCAGTGCTGAAAAAAACAACCAAAAAAACAGCTGTGTGCTCAAGCAAAGATAAAGTTCTACAGTATTGATTCTGGATTTTTGTCTGGGAAGACAGGCCTCTCGGTCATGCATGTAGGAAAATGTGTCTTCAGCGGTAGCTATTTAGAGAGGAGAATTGTGAGGACACATTCAGTAGACAACTGAACAGCAGGAGGCTTCAAAAGCAGAAGATAAGTAGACTTGATATTGCCCAGAAATTTCTGGGGTCAGACTTAATGTTTCTGCCCAAAAAATATTCAGAGAAGACCTAGTAAATTACCAAGGTGCTTTAGTCAGTCATGAAATAAAACTATCATACTAATCAGCTGCTCTCTAATCATGATACTATGCAGAGAACAATATGCATTCTTTTTCAGGGGTGATAAAACGTTGCAAGACTACAGAAAATGCAGCGGTTGAGTTCAGTGTGCATTTGTAACATCACAAGGACTTTTCCTGTGTAATACAGCTCTCACAATATTTCTGAAGTAGCTTTTGAAAGGGCTTACTTAACATCTGTTAAGTTAAAGCTCACACTCGTCTACCTTTCAAGCCTTTCTTTTAAGGTGTAACGGATTGTAAATGACACTTGAGCACTTTCAGGCAAACTCTTGTTAACAGGACTACATAGTTCAGATGACTGAACTCTCTTACTATGCATCCAGCCCAGTATCATTTGAGTAAAGAGCTGTTGAAGATGCTGCCTTTGGCGCTTGTGTCTGAAACAGTATTTCTTCTTGGTTCTGAGGTGCCTGCAGGCTTTAGGGAATGTTTCTCCTGAAACTGAGTGGTAGCTTGTAGGTTGAAAACATAACAGAAGCATTTTACAGCAATTGAGCACTCCCATGTCTGTTATAAAATAGATTATCATCCTTTGGCCACTGCAGAAGGGAGCAGCCACACAGAGACATTCCTGCATATCGATCTAGTTACAGAAGTTTTCTCTTTTTACATGCTGTAGTCCCACTTTTTTTATTTACTTCTCTTGTTTTCCAGGTTTATGAGTACAGTAGTCAAAGGGAGAGGATCTCTTTAACTTGGCCTTTAAGGAACCTGTCTGATACGAAGGCTCTTGTCCTTTCTGTCCTTTTTGGAAGTGCAGCATGGAGGAATTTAGCTGTTATGTGACAGGTATATCAAACCTGTAGAAGACAAGCTAGTGCCTGTGGCTGTTGTAGCTGCTTCTAAAGAGAAGAAGGAAATACATGTTGAGGAAATGCGTGCTGGCGACTGTACTTTTTCTTGCAAGAAAAGTTGTCAGGAAGCTTAGAAGATGGAGTAAAAACTATTTGAGAAGAACACCGGAGATGGTAATTAATGGATAGGTTATCTAGGAAGAGTAAAACCTTTGTCATGTTATCCTGCACTTGTCTTTAACTGTTCATTACTATTTACAGGTGCTGCCCTCAGTCCAGCTGAGGCATAAATTGCTGCCTTGGACAGGCAATCACCACTAGCAGTCTAGCCCTTTAAAACTGTCTGTCAGTAGACAGACAATAGCAAGGAGACACCACCAGCTTTCAGAGTGCAAATACTTCATTTGAATCTAAAAAAAGAATTGTGCCTCATTATAATCAGAATATGTGATCTCTAGATTGATAACAAAGTAGAGAGAGGTGTGTATGCAACTTAGAATGGCAACAGGCACTACAAGAAACAAGTGATGTCAGGGTCCGCATTCAAATGGGGGACATGAGCTGTATATACTGTGGAAGTGGACTTCAAGTGAAACCTTTAGACTACAGCAACGAGCAGGAAAATGGGTGACCTGTTGCTCCACAGTCATCTTTGATACTGTCCTATTAATTGTCCTATCTAGAGCACTCTCTGTTCTTTTCTGACGGGTCTCACTAGCTTGTCTCCCAACGCTGAACTGCAGGATACCTCAGGACACCTAGGCTGTTCCATGCAACCAAGTGTCTCATACATGAACACTTCTCCAGCAGAGGACTTCCTTGGTAGTAAGACGCATCAGTGTTCAGACAGTTTCAGTACTTATTTTTTCTTGTCACCAACTCTTCCTTATCTCTCCATTATGAATAATTTGGGTAGTAACAGGGCAATAGGAAAAATTGCCTTGTCTCTACATCTTGTATTCCTCCCCAAGTGCATGGGAGAGCTTTGCAAAAGTAATTAATGGTGATCAGGTGAAGTGTGCTGGCTTGTAATTGCTTTTAGGCATTCAGTAATTCTGCAGTAACCTCTTTTAGTTGATATAAGTAGCTGTGCCTCGTGGAAATGTACAGTACAGTGTAGTGATGCATTTTTTACTAATGCCATTCTGCTTTAAGGAATATTGCTGCTGCTTTTAAAAGCAAAACATTAAGAGTTGACAACAGGCATCACCATCACATCCACTTTGTATGACCATTTCCTCTGTAGAGATAGCATCCATTTGGGACTTTCTCTGAACGTTGTGTAGCAGAGGTTTTTCTTTCAGTTTTTCCAGGTGTGTGCAGTATTTAAATAGGCTTCATTTATAGGAAACAGGTAAATACTTGTGAAACAACCTGGGCAGGATAGAACTAGTTTATTTGTGATTTTACCTCTGCTAAGTATTGTGAATTAGAGCCTGTGTGTCTTTAAAGCAAAGAAAAAAGTGACTTTTTTCAAGGCACAGTAGTAAATTCAGGAGCACTGTGGCCATGGCTATACATTCCTACTTGTTTTATTTCCCTCTTCCAACTCAAAACTTCTTTGCTCTTTTGCTGACTGGTGCCCGTGAAGTCTGTCTACTTTTCTTTCCTAAATACTGAATCAATGTGTTCTTTACTTGCTTCTTACTTAATGTTAAATTACTTCACCTACACTTTCCTAGTGTGCACATGGATCTCCACTCAGTCTGTTGAGCAGTCCTTTCAGATACTGTTTAGAATTAAATTGCTTGAAATTACTTTTTGCCTCTCTCCTCTCAAAGTCCATTCTGTATATTGACTGTAATGTCAAAAAGTAACTTGGCGTTATCTAATAAATTACTATTTAATTTGCATCATCATCATCATACATGTCAAGTGATATTTATGAAGCTCATAAACTTGAAACATAAAAGGAACGGTTTCCCCTATTAAAGTGAGTAGCATAGTGCTACATAGTGCTTTCCAGTTCACTACATAGTGCTTTCCAGTTCATGTTTTCTCATAGGCCACATACTTAAAGGTCAGACATTTGTCAGTGACCCACTTAGTGGTGGGTATAATATGCCTAGGTTCAGAGACGCCTGGTGGAAAGGATTTTTTGCCACTTGTGCTTATATTTGACTTTGTCACAAGTGTCAGTTACATAAACCGTAAAATGTAATTACTGAATATGAACTTTCAAAGCATAACCTTTCCTTTAAGTCCTTTGCTATCTTACAGGCTTGCAAGATGTATTTCTACTGCTACGTGGGTTTTGATTTTTATCAGATTTTGTCAAGATTTTCAAGTCAAACTGCTTTTCCTCAGTCATTTTGTCATTCCTTCCAGATCATTTCATCATTTTGACTTTTCCTACTTCAGGTGATTTCTTCTTTTACCAATCATTTAGCTAACAATTGTTTTATTCTACACTTCATTGTCTAATATTCCTAGTGTCCCAAGCATAAAATCTAGTAGGAGGAGTACAGAAACAGCTTTAAACAGTGCTGTGAAATAGCCACAAGATCTGTTGAGGAGAAGAAGCTCAACTGGTAGTTTGAGCATGTAACTTCTGAAATATTGCTCACTTCTGCAAATGAGCAGAGTATTCCCCCTTGGAAGGCAGTGAATGTTTTCTTCTTACTGGCACAAGTAATAACTCACAAAAATAAGAAACTCACAGTCCCTCGTTTATTCAGGATAAGCTAAATTTAATACAGTATTAAATTTATGGAGTAATGGAGTCTGAGTTACGGAGTCTGAGTTATGGAATAAATAGCTGATGTGCACACATAGTCTCTTGTCTGTGTTGAGGTTGAGTGGGCCATAATTTTGAAGATCTAGGAGAGGCTAAACTGGATATTCAGAATACCTAAACTCATAATAGTAGACAGAGTAGCAGGACCACAACTTGGAGAGGTATCAGAGGTTTTTCAGACTATAGTGTCATTAACCACAAGTTGGAAAAACAAAGCTGAGACAAGAGCCAAATGGAGCTGACCCTATCTTAAAACAGTAAGAAACTAAGCTCCTTTTTGATATACATTTAAATCTGAGGATTATTTAACTTGTGGACAATTACAGATTTACCTTCTCTCTTCCATCACCTCATTGTGGACTCAGACACATGATCTGCTTTAAGTTTGTTACTAGACTTCGAAACAAGCGTGTGTCTGCAGGAGACTTCTCTCTTGGCAAATGTGAGTTTGGTGTAGAAGAGGCAGAGATGGGAGAGTCCAGAGCTGTTTTCTGTCAGTGTTTAGCTTAATCCTTGGCTTCAGGCAATACAAATTAGTCATTAAAATTATAAAATAATGAAGTTCCTCTTATTAGCTATTCTAAGTGGTGGCTGATTCGGTTTAAGTGCATCTAGCTTCTACTTGGTTTGTCTTGAAAGCAAAGAGCTTAGACATTGAGGAGGGGGGAAAGGCTGCACAGAAGGAGAACTTGTTTGAATTATACTGGCCAGGTAGCTCTGATTTTATTTGAGTTCAAATCTTTTTATCCATCTGAAATCCACAATGAGATGGGACTTCTCTCTGGCTTGTACAGCCGTGGTGGTACTAGTGAAAGTCTGGAGTGAAGTCCTGTACATCAGTGAAACACTTAGGAAGAACTGAGCTTCTAAATTCTTGTAACCCAGCTGGCACTTTTGCACCAACTGAAAAATACCACCAGCTGTTAGACATACTTTGCAGTAATTGGGGTATCTGATGGGTCATTTGAAGTAGCTGCTTTTACTGTGTTTTGTGAAATCCTTGTTTGGATTTACTAAAACTCAGCCATCTGTATATGAACTGGCAAATCTCTTAAATAAGCATCTTCCCTTAACACAAGCAGAAAGACTTAAGGGTGGTCCCTCAAGCATCTGATTCCAGAAATGAGGTTCAACTTGCAATTATTTGTAGTGCTTGTTGAGAGCCAAGATCCATCTTTCCTATGTATTTCTGTGAAGAAAGTGATTTTTGACTCTGAATTATTGATAATGTGTAATTGAACCACTAAACTTCAGGCAAAATTTCAATCGCTTTAAGAAGGTTTACCTTTTCTTAACCTTTTCAAATATATAAGGCTTTTGGAATGTCATATCTGAACCCCTTAGAATTTTAGATGACAGCCCAAATTAAACAAAAGTGAATTAAATAAATCATTCACGGAATCATTAAGGGTAGAAGGTACTTCTGGAGGTAATCTAGTCAACTCCCCTTCCTCAGGCAGGTTCTCCCTGAGCAGGTTGCCCAGGACCATGTCCAGTCAGACTTTGAGTATCTCCAGGAATGGAGACTCTGCAGCCCCTCTGGGTGGCCAGCTTCAGTGTTCAGTTCACAAACCTCACAGTGAAAACTTTTTTAATTGCACAATTGCAGAATAAACCTGCAGAAATGGGTTCAAGCTTGTCTTGAATAAATTACTGGATTTTGTTTGTGCAGCCTCCTGGGCTGGTCTACTAATATTAATCAAGCTTAACTAATAGAATGTCTACAGAGGACCTGATCATGAATGATATCCTTTGTAACAGCTGGGTATGCTCTTTGCCTGCAGTAGTCTCGGTGTTTTTAGTGGGAAAAATAAATCACATGAACAGAAGGGTAGTAGAAATAATTTCTGCACATCTTTTTCTGTTCACTCTGGAATTAGTGAGTAGTGTATTGGGAACTTCTTAGGCAAAATAACTTTCTCTTTGAGATTTTAACATCTTTTAAGGTTGTGGTTTAAATAGAGTCCTTCCTAGGAGATTAATAATAACGCCAAAAATCAGTATTTCTGTATTAGGAGATAAGACTAAAATAAAAGCCCTGCAGAAAAAGAGACATTTCTTTAAGTTGCTCTTTTTTGGAGACAGTGCTGGGGAAAGTTTCTGCAGACAGTGGGAGTGATGGAGGTGACAGGTATAGAAATTGTTCTGCTGTAATCAAACTAATAAGGAAAAAGGCACTTCTAGGATAAGGAACTTAGCTATATCTAGGTAGAGATGCAGATGAACACAGAAATGCTTCTGCATATTTGCGTATTGTTTGTTACAGAAACACAGAACTGCTGAGGTTGGGGGCACTTCTAGAGATTGTGTAATCCAACCTGCTCAGGGCAGGGTTGTCTACAGCAGGTTGCTCAGGACTTTGTCCAGTTGGGTTTTGGATGTTTTTACTTAATAACTTTGCATATATTAACCTGTTTACAGCTTCATCTAGCCAATTTATTCGTGTTTATGTGTGCTGTTTTGAGGAGGAGATTGGGAAGAATGAGGGTAGCTTTGGGGGGTGGGGGGGTGGTGTCTGCTAACTTTTGATGCTGTGGTAGACTAATTTGTACAAAATTATGAATACCAGCAGTGATGAGCTCGTTAGTAAACCCTCTCTTAATCAATTACAAACCTTCCATCGGTTGTTTGCTTTATATCCTATTTAACACATGCTATACAGATACCGAACAAGGAGTTGATAGAGCATAGGTTCTTTAATATCTTTGCTGGCAATAAATGAATTTGCTATTTGTGCTTTATGTAATACTGTTTATCCTTTTATGTTTGTATCCCCAAGGTAGTTTTTCAAACTAGCATTTTGTGAATTAGATATATTGGATGCTTCCCTTTGGCTTGTTGACTGGTTTTTGGACTTCTTTGATTCAGTTTCTAAAAAAAAAAAAAAAAAATTTAAAAAAAAAAAATGGTCAAGGAGTATGGAAGAGTGTTTCTGAAAAGTTCAGTGCTAGTGAAGGTCAGTATTCTTACTAAGTGGCATCCTTTTGCTAATGTTACATTTTCTTCTACCTGTTTGCTTTCTTACACAGTAAAAATATTTTTCAAGGGATATGCTAGTGAAAGATACGTTAGGTTTTGAAGTTGTCAAGAGATGACTACTGCTAAACTTTAAAGTGTTTAATAAGAAGTGCTTAGACAGAATACACTATTAGAAACAGGCTGTGGTTCAGCGATAAAGAGCTATCTAAAAATGCTTTATGTCCGTCTAGCATCTGAATTACCAATGCTAAAAGAACCTGAAAATGTTGCATTTTTGATGATGATTTAGTTCATGACCAGTTACTTGTACCAATCGTTTTGAATATAGGAACAAAATGAGCCTTTAAACTCCTTGTTACTGAGAGCGTTTATTTAGTGTGTGAATAACATTTGTACAAATGCTTGGCTTCAAATTTGGCTCAAATTCTGATACTGAAGTATATTTGAAACAGACTTTCCAAGCAGTGGTCCAAAATTTTGCTGCTATATTTTCTATATTCAATTAAAAAGTTCAAAAGTGAGTGAGTAGTGGATTTTTGATGTTGTCTTAACCTTGAAGCTCCTGCACTTCCTCTAGTCTCTAACAGATCATAACAAACTCCTGAATCTATTTTCCATGGCAATTTTTAAGTCTTTCATTAAACTGACTGTAGCCATTTCTGCCTTGAACTTAGGGCAGTCCATGGGAACAGAGGAAGCTAGTTAAAAACCACTAACCTTACTGGAAAAATTAGGTGTTGTGAGCCTTTGAAACTATCTGGGGCAGATACTATTCTTTAATATAAGCAGTTTTTGCTTGTTGTGTCTATATAGGTTTTAAACATGATTAGTTATCCATTACATAGCACTGCAGTACTAATGATCACTCTTCTTCCTCTCTTTAATCAGGACAGAGCTTGGGTTATGGTTTTGTGAACTATGTTGAGCCCAAGGATGCCGAAAAAGCTATCAACACTCTGAATGGATTGAGACTTCAAACTAAAACCATAAAAGTACGTAGTGCTAATTACGATTTAAAGAAACTGATGTGTTTTGACTTCTTGTTGATCAGATGCATGATTTGTTTTCGCTTTCGAAGTGTAACTTAAGCATTCTGCTAATGTCAATAGAAGAGACTGGGACTTCACCATGTAGCAGATGGTTAGTCCTTTGTTGTCTGTTTAGATTTAGAGAGTTAGATTATGATGAACTATAGAAAATTTTGATTTTTTTTAATGAACTTGATAACACTTTAGATGTGAGCTTGAATTGTTTTAACTGAGGAATTGTGTTGTATGCTTTAGTTGCAGAAATCCAATATTGCATATAGTCTGAACAGTGAACTATGTGCTTCCTCCTTACTTTCTCAAAGAAGATTGTGTAACTTGCTTCTTAGTACTTCCTTTTCGAGGTTACTAGTGTCTCGTTTCTTGTACAAATCCTTAAAATGAAATGCTGAAATAACTATATTTTGGTTATCTATGTATTTTTGGACTTGTAGGATTCTAGCCTCTAGGTCTCTAATGTTTGGGATTCTTGGGGTTTTTTGTTTGTTTTTTAACTCCTGCACCTCTTGTTTACTAAATTCACTTTTTTAAATTTCAAGAAGCAGAAATCTTAAGAGTTACTTTTTCCCATCTAGTGGCTTAATCCATTATCAGAAGAGTTGAGGATACTCATTTGAGCAATTGTTTGGGCTCTGAAATCTCCAAAGAAAGGAGATGAAATAAATTTTATCAGGGAATGAAAACATTTGAACATGTTTCACATGTGTTGGTGCCTGAATGCAATCCATGTTCCAACCAGCCCATTCTTCCTCATTAAACAGCAGGGTTTGCTAGCTGATCACTTGGGTTGTGACTGTCCTCTAACTAGGATACTATTTGAGCCATAAGATAAACTGCACCTCTAAAAAGGTTTGAACTTAAGCAATGCAGAGCCGCTTAAAGATGACTGAGACAAAAGCAAGATGGCAGTAATTATGTTTAGAATGCCCTACCTGTTCTGGATTCATAAAATTTAATAAAGTGGATTACATTATTTGAAATGTAAATACTACTGTTTAACAAACAGTGAACTGTGGCTCAAATAACAATGGATGAAAGACACAGATAGATACTTTGCTGCAGAAAGCTCCTTGTGTGCTTCTAGCAGACTTCTTGCCCACAGGCAGTCTCTCCATTTTCTGTTTTGGGGGGAAAATTGAAGAAAGTCAATTTGTGCTCTAGTTTTTTGAAGCCGTCTTTTGGGTGAAACTGGGTTTGCGTTCCAGTGGTATTGCAGGAACAGTGTATCTTTGCATTTAATGTCTTGGATTGGACAAATAAAAAATGCATCTCTCCAGGGTGATAAGTTGGAAGTTCTGGTGACTCTATAGCCAGACAAAAAAGGATGTTGTTACAGAGAGTAAAGCCAGGTCTCCCAAATCAAAATGATCACTTAATGGGGTTTCCAGTGACTTTATGCTGCCCGTATGTGAATTCTTAATCCCCTTTCACCTTCCTAAGTGATTAATGCAAACAGTCACTGTATTTCTGCAACTAAAAATTGATTGTGTAAAATAAAAAAAAAAAAAGTCTGAGGAAAAAGGTGAAAGTGGAGTAGACAGATGTGGGTGATGACACTGGTGCTTTTCCTTTCCTGCCTTCCCAGGACATGAAAGCAGAATTGTAGGTTATGCACAATACCAGACAGGGACCCTTGCACTGAGACTAAAGCTTGTATGTAAATTTGCAGGGATTTGTGCTTTAGATGTCCTTAGCTAAAGAAAATCTGAAACATATCAGTTGTTACAAGCTGAAATGATGACCTCTCCACCAAAATAAAGAAACTTTTTTTCTAACTAAACAGAAATTATGTGTAAATGTTGCTTGTTCATGTTACAGGTAAAACTGTGACTCTAGCTACCTAACTTCAGCAGTACCTTTCAGTGTTGGCGTGCGTGACGACTGGAGGGGGAAAACTGCTTTACTCCCTTCTCCTTTACTCTTCTTCCTTCTTGGACACAAGCTGGGTTTCAGGCTGAGTTTTCATGACTGGATTCTCCCAAGGTGCTATTTAGAGAGGCTGGTTTTAACCTCATTCCACGCTGCAGAAGGGGTAGCGGCTAGGGGGATCCCTGATATGTTTTAAGACTAAGGCATTTGTACATTGAACAGTGGATTCTCCCATTAAAAGAACTAAGATGTTTGTGTGGCAGGGACTGGAAAGGAGGCTTATCAAGAGCCTTTATCTGTGAACCAATAGAAATGCTCGGCCTACTGTGAAGCGCTTTGTAATTTACATATTCCTCAGATCAGCCTGGAGGCAATGCTGAGCAGAAGTTGGTGCCTGAGGCCTTTGCTGCCTCTGGGAGCAACATCTGCGGTGAAGGCCGTTACTTATGTTACTCAGTGCCAGGAGCTTGCAGAGACTACTTACAGTTTATAGACCACAGTGTTCCTATTTGTCCAGAGTTGATAACTTCAATTTAAAAATAAATAAATAAATAAATAAAAATCTGTTTGGCAAACTCAGAATCCATCCAACCCTTAGATTTACTTTCAGCTTTAGAAGGTGGATGTCATTGAGACTTTTATGTATACCTTCACATGAAAAATGATGGGATAGGACAGTCTTAGTGGATATTTTGACTTCAAAAGAAAAAAATTAGATGTTTGTTCTCTCTGTGCATTTTGGAGACTTTGTAGAAATGTTTAGTAGTTCACCAGATTGGTTGAAAGGTTTGTTTCCTGTTAGTCTATAAAACTGGAAGTAACCTTGTTGGTTAGGTTGTGGACCCTCGCATTGTGGCTGAATTGAGAGCATTCCCACTCAGAGGGAATTGTCCTGATCCTGATGTGTCATGTTCTAGATTGGGGCGATGACACATACCTCTGATCCACTGCTTCTGTACTAGCCTGTTAGTCACTGGATATGTTTCCCTGATCCCTAAAAGGGGATGCCACCTACTGTTTTCTTGAAATAAAATACATTGAAGAGGTGAATTTGCAAAATGCTGGCATAAGTTTTTCTGTATGGGTAGTGATATTAAAACCTATTACCTGATACCTTTTTTAAAAAGAACATCCTTTAAAGTGCTTTATGGAACACTTTTTTTGAACTATTTGCAAAATATCTTAACCAAATTTCAGATCCATACCTCCAAAGCAAGTCATAGCAGTCTTAGTCCTGTCTAACGCGCTGACAGTTGTGTTGCCTTCTGATTTGACCTGAGTATTAAAACTGTGGGGTGGGTGTGCATTGATGTTGAAGGCATGTCTAGGTGTGTTGGATACCTGAACCCTACTCTGCTAGCCAATATACCTACACATACTAGATGATGCCCTCTGTGGCATAATTTCTGGTTTATTTGCAGTGTAAACAGGCTTATTTGTATTGTGGGTAGCCTGTAACATTTGGGCTTAATTTAATTAAGCACCTTCATGAAAACCAGTTGTATCTTAGAGTTTTCTGTGGCTTCTCTTTTGGAAGAAGCCGCTGCTGGGAAGCATTTTGGATCTGTTGTATTTAAGAGGCAGTGAAAATGTTGGTTTCTGTGTCTGGAGTGATTTTTCTGCTTGCCCACTTTTTTGGGGTTTGTCCATGACTTCTTTCAATTGGGTTGTCCTGGAAAGATCAGTTTTTTCCAAATGTGGAAAATGCAGAGGAGCAAAGAGCATGAGAATCACTGATTTGCACATAGTGATAAGAAAATTCAGTGCATGTTTTGCTGGCTTGGCTTCTGCTCGGGAGAGGGGAAATTCTCGGTGGCTTCCTGTCCCATTGCTCTTGGGAAAACTCCTTCCAAAAAAAAAAAAAAAAGATACAGGTGAATTTATTGTGAGATTATCTGAATAGTATTTTTCAGTGTAGTGTAAAAGACTTCTACATTAATAAGAAAGTGTAAGATTCTCTGTCCAACAAGGAGTGGGCAAACAAATGGCCTGTCCTTGAAGTGGTGTAGAGCTGTTTTAAGATCCTCAATAGGACACAGCTTTTTGCCTAGATTATTAGGGGTAGCAGGAGGACACAGGAATGGCTTTTCTCTGTGGATGCTAGACTGCTTGAATGATGGACATGGTCTTTTGTGGATTGTAGCTGCCAAGGGGACACTGCAGATGGCAGCAATGGAGTGCTCATTCCTTCCTTGCCTGGTGAACTGGGGCTGAGGAGCTTCCTGCTGTCCTGTCCCCAGCTCTCCAGTGTGAGAGGGCCTGAAGTGGTAGAGCTTCTGCATGCAGGAGCTGGCAGACAGTTTTATTACTCGTTAATGCTGGTGATACATGCATAGACATGTATGCAAATACACATTGGAAAGGGGAAAGAAAATAGTTTGTCTAGGCTAGAGGCCTAGGAGTTGTCCTTCTTTACCAGATAGCATTGATTATCTAGTTGTACTTTACCTAGCTAGTGCTTCTTAAAAATCAGATTTAGTAAGATTTTCTCCTCTTAAATTCTTTGGACTATTAGGGTGTTTACATGGGTAATTATCACCTGTCAGGGGAATAGATATTTAAGAAATATTTTATCTAAAGTATTAAATCTGTAGGTTTTCTTCCCACTCCTTTACAGCTTTGCATATATTAGGAAAAAAAAAAATCAGGCTTAACATGTAACATTCTGTCAACTTCCTGCTGGAATGAAGTTTGACAAATTCTGTTGGCTACAAGCGCAGATGTTCTACTTTGCAATCATCACCTAGTTAACCGCTCTACTGTAGAAAGCTGTGTAGTGAGAAGAGCTAGTTATGACTTAAGTTGAAGAGTGAATACTGAACTGTCAGCTTTACAAATGCCTAAAGAAGTGCAGAAACAGCAAGGGATGACTGGAAGTGAGGGATCTGCCACAACTGCATTAGTGTCCTTTGAGGCACAGTGTCCTTAGAACGTGGCATTATGCTATGCAATTTTACCTGGTGTCTTGAACAGTTACTTAAATTTACAATAAGATTCATTTTACAGGCATTATCCTTTAACCTTACTGCTCAAGATCTCCACCCTTAGGAAATTCTGCCCACGATAGTACTCTCGAAAACACTGTGTGCACTTAATCGAAAATAAGAAAATGCTGAAAAAAGAAACGTGCTAGTTTGATTTCTGAGTTACTGCAGCAAGTGAAAGATTGAGATTGTTCCTGTCTTCACCATTGATACTTGTATGGGAAAATTCTGGTAGTGTCAGTTTTTGTAGTAATTTTTTCATTAACTAATGTCCCTGGGGAACAATGAAATATGAGTTGTGTAAAAAGTCTATTAAAATACCAGAGGCAAGTGAGCTGTGAAGGTGAGAGAAACTGTCCTTACCTTCTGGATTTTTTTTCTTCCAGCACTGAAGAACATTGATGTAGTGAGTAGCAAAAGGGGATCCTGTTTGGAGCTTTAATTAAAGCTGGTGAGTTTTACTGATGCTATCCATCAGCAAAGATTGAGAGAGGAGGCATGGTGCCAGACCATTTAGTGGTCTTGACAGGGTAATTAAATACCTCAGGACTGTATTCTCAAGGTAAAATTGAAGTGCTCTAACAGATTGGAAGCAGAAGAACAATTTGTGTTGGAATAAAGTTAAAGGTGTTTTTTTCCCTTAAATTTCTGCAGGAGTTATATAAATGGTAATTATACAGTCTCTTAGCTATGTTACAGTTAAAGCTTTGACAGCATTTCCATTTTAAACCCCCTCCCCACCCCACACATGCCTTTTCACCCCCAGGTAAAATTTGTTCTTCACTGAAATTCAAATCCCCTCAGACTTTGAATGTTACTTAACCAGCTTAAGCTGGCTGCTTGTTTTTCACGTTGCTGAATAATATTAAGAGGAGGATTCACTTCTAAATGCATATTGCTGTCACTTCCTGTAAACCACATTATGGCCACACGGTTGTTATTAATGCCCAACCACTCTGAGGGAGATAACACAGCATGTCAGACTGAGCTATGAAATGTGCTAATCTCACTTTCAGCAGCTACATAGTTTGTTTTCTGTTTGGACCCCGAGTGCTGTGTTGCAGCTGACCAGAGTTTCTTGCAGGAGTCTGTCCCGGCTTTCCCTGGGGCAGAGGATCCTTAGACCAATGCAGCTTGCCCTGAGGCTGCTGAGCAGGTTTGCAGCCAAAAAACTTCAGTGGTGCGGTAAGGTCCTTTCTGACCCTGTGTAGGGGGTTTCTGACACAGAAATGGAGATGTTTGAAGGGGTCGATACTGTATGGAGCTGAAGGAAGACCGCAAGCATTGCTCAAAAGCCAAGGTCTAAGCAAGTGAAAAAAGTCAACAAAAACCTGCTTGTTACTACTGAGGTCGATGATGCATCTTCCTGTCCTCTGCCTTCCCCGTGCTATGCAAAGTCCTTCAAGTAAGATACGGCTTTCTGCATGGATCCAAAATTCTGCAAATGCCATGCATGGAGATCTGTCTAGGTCTTTTTAAATCCAAATAGTTGTTTTACTCCACAAGAATGTTTTTACTATTGTAAAATATGGCTGCACATATTTTTGAAATTATGGAAGTCTTGAGACAAATTGACCTCTGTTAAGCTAGTGGCTTTCAAATTTTTTGATATATTAATTAAATATTGACTCTGGGTGTCTTTCATCCGTGCAGTAATAGTTTTTCCTGAAAGGTTGTAAGATATTCCAGTGAAGCGGTAACTGTAAGTGGTAATGGATGTGTTGCGCATTTCTATGAGGTGTGTCTGTGGAATGAATAATGCAAGTGAGACCCACAGGATGTGCTTGCCAGTGTCTCTGTCAGCAGCAGCTCCCTAGACACAAACATGGAGAAGCTGAAGTATACTTTTTTCCTTCAGAAAAAGGGAAAACTGGTGAACAGAGTCACCTCAACTCCAAAAACAGAAGGAGACTTGGGGTCTAGTTTTGAGATTTTGTTCTTGTTCGTATTATTCCTGTAGAGGGCTGGATATTATCCTGTGTACTACTGTCCTCTAAAGTATGAAATGGTACTTTTTTTTTAATTGGAAGTGTCTGAAATTTGTGGTGCTTGTACTTGCTGGTTGGGCATGAGTGAGGAGGGAGTGTTCTTCAGGTCAGAATCAGGAATGCAAAGTATGGAGGAAGGACTTTGAGACTGTAAGAAAGAGAGAAGTAAACTGAGAATATTTGGAGACTGGAATGCCTTTTGTTTCTTTTCTTTGTACTTAAATATTTCTGTTAAAGAGACAATGATAACTACGACTGCAAATTTTAAAATGTTCTTCTGTATTAGTTCTTTTAAAGGCAAAACAGCAGAATCACTATTCTGTGATTGTCGTGCATAATTGCCATCTCCTTTTTTAGTGTAGAAAGAGGCCAGTGAACTTAATTATTGTCTTTCTCTTAAAGTAGTATGGTAAACTTCTGATAGCATAGGTAAACTGTTGTACTATCTCAAGTACTTCTGGGAAAACCTCTGGTTCTGTTCTCATCTGTAGCAGGATTTCCAGTTCATTTCTGTGGTTAACATGTATGTACTATTACATTTGGTTCTGTTCACCAAATGGCATTTTGGCTCTCATGTATCTGCTTCAGACCAAGTCTTGGGAAAGCCTGTTTCTGGTGTCCCTTTGTGGTACACACAGCAGCAGTTTTATGAGGTCTTCCTCTTTGAGTAATGTGCTGTCCTTAATCAGTTACATCCTAAGGAAGACTCCTGGTCCTCTTCCTCTCAGTTGTATAAAGACTGGCCTTAAATCTAAATTCTTCCTGGAGGAAGGCTGTCATAAGAGATTGCTAGCATAATGGAAACATATAGACCTTAAATCTAGTAAAGAGAAACAGAAGAGAAAAAAAAAAAAAAAAAAAAAAAAAACAAAAAACCAGAAACAAAACACAAAAAAAAGAATGCCATCAAGAGCTAGGAACTGAAGCTGCCAACTGGAGATGAAGTGCAATGTCAAATTAAAGTTGGAGAAGAGCTAACCAACAAATGTGGTGAATTCTGTATTTCAGTGATTCTCCTCATCCACTCTTTTTTTACAGTAGATTACATGTGTTTAGAATTACCTGAAGGTTACAGAATTAATTTAAATTCTAATAGAAACAATGACAGTTTAGGGCCCATTCTAATAGAAACAATGCCACTTAGAACCCATCCAACCTAGTCATCATACCTGTCCTTTCTGATCTTAACCTTTGCAGCAAACAGCCCCTTTTGTCTTCATCAGTGCTTATAGCAGGGAACACAGGAGGAAAGCCAGTTCACCCTTTGCAAGGTCAATCTCTGTGGTCACTTGATCTAAAAGTCATTGAGCCATCCTTGCAGGACATGGTAGCTATTGCTCAGAGATGTTCTCCGGCTTGAATGTGCTTTCTGTCTCTCACAATGCCTCTCTGAGAATACAAATGCAGCTTTTTACATAAGCTGACCGTAGTCAAAATACATTGTGCTACTACTTTACAGTTGGCTGTTAGCCTAAGCAAGGCCAAAAACAAATTTAGGAAGACTGCTTTTTTTTTTTTTCTGTAATGTTGGAAGGTCCTCATCTGGTACTGTGACATGCTCTGTAAAGATCCTTTCTCTAACTTTGGTCATGGTTTTGACTTTTTTCAAAGTCTAGCCATGAAAAATTGTAAGGACTTTAGAGTTTTTGTGTTTTGAGACTCTTAAGGCATATTCTTAATCTATGTCACTGATGTTTCTGAGGAATGTTTTCAGAGCTGGTAGAACCACACAAACATACAAAATACCAGGACAGTGCATTTCTTAAGAGCAAGATCAACTTAATCTGTCCCTGCTTGCTGAGTCACAAATTTATCACTTACATGAAATAAATTCAGATACCTTTGAAATAGTTGCCTGCAGAAAATTCTCTTACAAATTGACGGAAACTTCTTTTAGGAGGCATGTTCCTCCTGAGAATTATGGAACAAGGGATTTTTTTCTGGTAGCTACTGAAAGTCAGAACAGGCCTGCTGATCTAATTGAAGCACCGCCACTGCCCAAAAAAACCTTCTGTTGCTTGCAGACAGCCCTGTCAGACACACAGTGAACTCTAGTTGCTAGTTTTCTCTGGCTTGTAAGAGAAAAGAGGGTATAAATCCTTCTGGAGCAGGTTTAGCTGCTGGGAACTGCTACAGAGTGATGCCTGAAATCCCATAAGGATGTCAGTTTCCAACATCGTGACTGCTACTTTTCCAAGTGAAAGATGGTTCTCTTGAATAACACAGTGTTATCCAAGGGCGTGAGACTGAACTAAAATCAGGGCTCCTTGAATCCAAAGCAAAGGGCATCCATCTAGCTGGGAACTCTCAGCATAGGGCAAAGGAGGGGAACGGCTCATTAAATTCTCCTTTGAAACTGTAGCTCTGATCAGACCTGCTTATTGCTATGTTTATTCAATTTGGTACCGTTATTGATCAGTATTGCTCCTGCCTGGTGATGAGAACTGGCCATATTTTATTAGAAAACTCATAGTATAATGGCTGGCTTGATGATGACAGGGCAGATGAGTTGATGACTTACTGATGAAAGACCAAAGGTTTGTTTTAACTATCTCAACATGAGTACTCAGGTGCTTTACATAGTGAGTCTTCAGCATATGGGAAAATATGTTGTCTTCACAAGGAGGTATTTCAGTACTTCATTTCAAGATAACTTTGGGAGGGAATAGTACTGCGGAAAAAATGCTGCTCAGACTGGAGAATCCCATGCTTTCTTACAAAACATTTAATTTCAAGAAGAATTAATTATGGGCTTTCTCAGCTTCTCAGCCTGGTTGTCTTTAATGTCTCACTGCTGTCCTAGGCTTTCATCAGGCTTCTTATCCAGATGAAACCTACTCATGATCTGAGTTCCTCTTAAAACTTGCTTTGCTGTGCTAAACTTGCTGCTTCTTCTGCTTTAATAATGACTAAATCATGTCCCATTCTGAAGAAATCTCAAAGGTGAGAGGGAGGATTGGACTAAAATGCTGAGCTGGGACTTAGAGACAGAATTGAAATCGTATTTTTCCTTAGATTGAACACTGATCTGAATAACCTGAGTGGCCAGCTCAGTTTCCTGGCTTTGTTGCAGAGCTAGGGCTTTTGACCTGCTGTTTGCTGGAAAGTGGGGCAAGCATGGGCTGTCCTGCAGGTGAGTAGCGCCAGTGGCTGTGGTGGTTGTTTCCTGACTGTCAAGAGTCAAATACAGAAACATGGTCAAAGAGGAATGAAAGTAAAAAAAAATCTTTCTGAGCTCTGGTACTCATTGTTGTACCAACAATGCTCCTCTCTGTCCAGTAACTAATTGGAAAATTGGTGGAAGCCTCAGATGCTGGAGGCCTTATATCCAGTGTCCATAGTGTGCACTAACATGCTTAAGAGTGAAGGTGGTAAATACATGAAGGTGGAACCTTTCCTGTGAGCAGTTATTTATCAAAAGCTGCAAGAGACTACATCTGTAGGGAGACTTCACTTTATTTCAGTGGAAGTTACCTGCAGAGAGGTCATTCTTTAGTTTTGAAAAACACATCCCTTGTGTTATTTTTTTCCCCCCAACTCAAAACCTGTGTTGGCTTTGTATTTGTGAGTCTTAGTAGGTGTGGTGTGGTATTTTCAGCCTACAGCTCTTTGGCAAATTCATATTACCTAGATAAAATTATCGTAGTTCAAAGGAAGAGCTATATAAAATACAGGTACTCCTGTGTTGGCTAGTCATGCTCGTGTGAACTGCTACGTCCATCAGTAATCGCTTTGAACATTGTGTTTTAGGCCTGCTTATATAAGAAGCTTGTAAAGGAACTGGAGCTTCAGCAGTCTTCTGGCTATTGATTTGGACATGGAAATGGCTGCTCTGGTCAGTGTAGTTCTCCTTGTGTACCAGCATTGTAGGAGACACTTTGTCAAGAGTGCATGAGGCAACTGACATAATTATTCTATGCTGCAATATCCTGAGACAGTTACTGACTTTACGGGTCACTTATACCTTGTTCCATGCAGTCCTTGGGGAGAAAGCTCTGGTATCAGGGCAGTGTATTGAGGAACCATTTGTCCCTGAGGTGTAGCTCATCATGATCCCATGCCAGTTACTACTACGTGGCCAGATGTGGTTCTAATTGTGTCTGTTTTGTGGAGGAACAAATTGTCAGGTTGGTCCATTCGTGCCCTCCGCTGTGCGGGCACGGAACAGACGTGGCTGACGTCAGGGGTGCGACTGGCTGTAGCTGTCAGAGCTGGCACTCTTTTGTGAGATGTGGACTAAAACAGCAAAACCTCTTCTGGTGGTAGTGCTGAAAGGCTGTTACTTCTGTGTCTGTTTTTTTAATGCGCTGCCTATTGCAGAGCAGGCTGTAAAAGCAAAGCCTGTATGGGATAAGTTTATATTTATTAGCTTAATCTACACACATAAGTGAAGCTGTGTTGAGTAGTATGTTTTTGTAGTTCCACAGGGTTGAGTCTAAATTGCCTTTAGAGAGGGAAGTCTATTGTGTTTCTGATTTGCTTTGCCCACAGAAACAACTGCTGCAAGCTTTCACCACAGACTTAGTCAGCACAGTGTGTATGTGTTTAACAAGGCAGTCTTGTGTATACTGGGAAAAGCGACCTTCAAGATTTGTTTGGAAGGGAACGATCTTTCATTTGAGGGGAGACAGAAAGTAAACTTGATGAATATACAGCAATGTACTCTACTGCTTCAGACAAAAACCTATCACTGGCTAGTGACAGCTGAGACCTGGTCTCTGCTGTGTTGCAGCACCTTGTTCCTAGAAATCAAATTAAGAAGAAGAGTTCTTGAGTCATGGTGTCTCATATACTAATTTAAGTGCAAGTTAAGAACGCTTGCTTGGTACAGTGGTCTCAGGGCATTGTTGTAGCAAAAACAAAGAAATACGTCCTTGTTCTTATTGTACTTGCCAAGGGGGCTTATATATTCCTAATGTATTCCTCTTCCCAGTATAAGTCTGTCTGGTTTGCAGGAAGGTTTAACCCATTTTCATCTGTCTAGACTGGGTGGTAATTTATTTGGATTTTTTGTTGGATTTTTTTCCCCCACTGAAACACACATTTTAGAAGAACCAGATACTATCCACAAGGCAAACAGTGTTCTAAGCTGAAAGTTTACACTGGAAGTCACTGAATGCAAACATTTACTGAAATGCTGATTTTTAACTTTTAAAGATTTCAGATTTAAAGATTTGCAAGAATACCTTAAGTAGAGGTATTTAGAATTTAATACAATTTTTTCCTAAAGTTCTTGCAGGTAATACAAACATTCTGTTTGCCCTCTATACTGCTAATAAGCTGTAAGATAAAAAAAGTGGAAGTATGGTGCTGAAGTGTCTAAAAGTAGTAGCAAATAGTAAGAAACTGAAACATTCGTTTGTTAGGGACTGTGTCTCTTTATTTGTTTTGACAATTTCTTTAACCTGTTAACTTTCACAGTTTTGACTTGTAAATCAGTTCATCTTGATGTTAAGAAATGAAATATTAAAGCAGTGAAAATACTTGGATTTGGTGTTGTAATGTTTGCATTTCTAGAAACAAGTGTCTTTCCTACTAACTGCAGTGGAAAATTCCAGTAAAACTGTTTTTAAATTGGTGTCTCCAGAGTAGCTGTGTTCAGTGTTGTACAGTGTGTGTCATCATTAAATATTTAAAATTGTAGGCTTTCTGGCTGCTTATGACTTGCATTGTGTTCAGTGGTTTTGACACTGCATAACCTTTAGATTTATCTATTAAATATTCACCTGTTGAAGTAGCTGTGGAAGTAATATTTTAGCGCAGCTATTAATTCAGTGCATATGTATAATATTTGAAGAGATTGAATCTAGAACTATCGGCAAGTAATTACTCAACAAGCAAGCTGACAGGATACAGGTAGGGAGGTGAATCTGGAGAGTCTCTGCTTTAAATCTGTATCACAAGTGAAATAGCTGGACTTTGACATCAATAATGAAGAGAAGCTGTATATCCCATACTCCAGCCAAGCTTCTTTGGCACGGGACTTAGTTTCCTTATCCCCGTAACATTTTGTGCTGTCCTTGTTTGTCTCTAGTGATGCTGGCTTGCAGTAATCACAGATCACTAGTAATGTTTTGCCAAAGAAAGTCAAACTTCGGTTACATTGGGTTTCTGAAGTTCTATGTTTCTTTCAAATTTCTTGCCTGGCCAGAACTTCTGGTGCTTAGCAAGATGACTAGTGACAGTGTTTAGATATTGGTAATGAAGTACTGATTTCAGTTTGATGTATGTTATTACTATGACTAATCTGCCCAGTCCAATATGCATCTGTCAGGATACAGGAGTAGTCACTGGGATACTTTTCCATGTAGGGTAATCTGTGATGAGCATAAGTTCTTAGATGTGAAAAATACCTTGTAAACACACTTCAGGAACTTAAAGGGAATGATGCTGGAACTGAACTTTTAATATTTACTGGTTAGAGCTTATGGCTTTCATTTACTTGCTTTCTTTAAATTACATTTGATATAGACCTTGACTGCTATGTCAAACTCTATTCCAAATAGCATTTACCATCTAGGGCATGGGCAGTAAACATCACTGGATCAAATGTCACTGTGAAAGAACTCATTTGACAGAGGAAACATCTGTTTTATGTATTGACAGATACCAGTTCTATAGCATAAGGCAAACTTGCAGTAAGTTAGCAAACATTTTTTGTGCATTTCTTCTCTTCTGAGGGCGTCAGAGTGAGTTTATATGCTTGATACATGACAGCACGTGTCCAGCAGTGTGAATTCCCCTTTGGAAGACAGTGTCTCTCTTTTGAATTCCTCTTGGAAGGAATAAGGGGGAAATGACTGTATTACTGGTTTTGTACAAAAAGCTGAGTGGGAATCCTCTGTCTTGGCTTTGTTACCTTCATTTGATTCAAATTACTTCCAGAGTCTGGGTAGAAGTCTATTTCAAAGAATTTCCTTAAGATTTGTTATGTGATGTTGCAGCATCACAAAATGGCTGAGGCTGGAGGCACCTCTGGAGGCCTCTAGTCCCAACCCCCTGCTCGCAGCAGGTTTACCGTAAGCAGGTTGCTCAGGCCTGTGTCCAGTTGGGTTTTGAAATCTCAAGGGTTAGAGTCTACAATCTGAGTAACTCCTTCCAACACTTGACCACCCTTTACCATGTAAAGGTGTTTTCTTACGGAATGAAATCTATATGGAATTTCCAAATTAACTTTTCTGTGTTTCAGTTTGTGTCCATTGCCTCTTCTCCTGTCACTTGATATTACAGAGTCTGGTTCCATCTTCTTTACTCCATCAGATTTTTATGGCTAAGATCCTGATGAGCTGCCTTTTTTCCAGACTAAGCAATCCCTGCTGAGATGCTCCAGTCCCCTAATCACTCTTGTGGCCTTTTACTGGACTCAGTCCAATTGTAAATATCTGTCTCTTATTGGGGAGCCCAGAGCTGGAGGCAGCCCCCTAGAAGTGTCTCACCAATGCTGAGAAGAAGGATCACCTCCCTTGGCCTGCTGGTAATGCTTCTACTAATGCAGCCCAGGTGGCTGTTGGCCATCTTTGTTGGAAGGGTACATTCTGCTGGCTTACGATCAGCCTGGTGTCTATCAGGACTGCAAGGTTCTCTGCCAAGATGCTTTTCAGCCAGTTGGCTCCCAGCATGTAGTGGTACATGGGATTATTCCTCCCCAGGGGGAGGACTATGCTTTTCCTGTTGTTGAACTTCTTTGAGGTTCCTGTTTGCCCAATTCTTCAGTCTGTTGAGGTCCCTCTGGATGGCAGCACAACTCTCTGACCTACCAGCCACTTGTCCAAGTTTTGTATCATCTCTGAAGTTTCACAGGGTACACTCTGCCCCATCACCTAGGTCACTAGTGAAGTTGTTAACCAGTGTTGGATCCAGTATTGATGGAGGCCAGCGACTATTCTCCAACTGGACTTCATGCCACTGATAGCAACCTACTGGGCCTGGCAGTTCAGCCAGTTTTCAGTCTATGTCACTGTCCTTAATACTTAATGCTTATCTAGTATGTACTTAAGTACACATGTATTAAGTAAACATGTACTTAAGTACTTAATGTGCACTTTGTGAGGGTAGTATGGGAGAGAGTGTCAAGTCTTACTAAAGTTGACATTAACAACATCCGCTGTTCTCCCTCTGTCCACCAAGGCAGTCATGTTATTGTAGGTTAGGTTGGTCAGACGTGATTTCCCGTTTATACATCCATGCTGACTACTTCCAGTCGCCTTCTTGTCATTCATGTGACTAGTGGAGATTTTCATTATTAGTTTCTCAATCACCATCACAGGGACTGAGTTGAGATTGACTGGCCTGTCACTGCCGAGAGTAAGTTTCTTTCCACTCTTGAAGACGGGTGATACTTGATTCCTCCCGCTCCTCAGAAACCTCCCCTCTTCTCCATGACCTTTCAAAGACCACCAAGAATTGCCTTGCAGTGACATCCATCAGCTCCCTCAGCACTTGTGGGTACAACCTTTCAGGCCCCATGGACTTTTGTTTGTGCAGTTTAAGTATTCCTCAGTGTGATCCTCCTACTCTAAGGGTAAGTATTCCTTGTTCCGGACTTTCAACTGTCTCATGGGCCTGGGATCCCTGAAGGCCAGTTGTACTGGCAAAGGCCATCCTGTACAACCTGCTCTAGGTGAACCTGCTCTGGCAGGGGCGTTGGACTAGATGATCTCCAGAGGTCCCTTCCAACCCCTGTGATTCTGTGACTGAGGCAAGGAAAGTACTAATTATCCTGTCCTTTTCTGTGTCAGCAGTTTCCTTGCTCTGTTCAGCAGTGGGTTGGTGTTTTCCCCAGTCTTCCTTTTTCTGCCAATATATTTGTACAGATCGTTTTTGTGGCCCTTCAAATCTTCCAACAAATTTAAATCCAGGTGGGCTTCAGCTTTCCGAACCTCATCTGTGCATGATTGGACACTATTTATATAGTCCTGCTTTCACATGCTGTACACATTGTTTTTATGTTGGAGTTCAATCCCTTGTTAATCCAAGCAGGCCCCCAGCCATCTTTTCTTGATTTCCTGCTCGCTAGGATGCTCCCTTGGCTTGGAGGTGATCCTTCAGTCACTGGAGATGGTAAACAGGGACATCAACATGGTTTCCAGACCTATGAAGCTGTTCTAGCAGCTTGCTTTGTAAGAACTGTGGTATCCATACCTGTGGTAATCACTAGAGAGGTCTATCAGTGTGATGTATGGGTAAGAAGGGAGAATTTTAATTTCGTTCTCAGAACTACTGAACTTGAACTGTAGATAAGGTAGACCTTACAGATTAGTTATTTTCCTCTAGCCTACCTTTGCATGACTGACCAGGAGGGAAAGAAGTTTTAGGAATTAAGTATTGCCTCACAGGTCACTTACTTGATTTAAGGTTTTTCTTTGCTTTTTGTGTGTGTCCTTCCCTCTTCAGAAAGAACATAACTCTTATTTCTGCTTACATTGTACTTACTCAGTTTTATGCTATGTATTGTGTCGAATCAGGATGACTTAGTTAGCAGTGGGCAGCTGGAGGGAAAGTCCAATTACTGCATTAGATTGCATGGAAAATGGAGCTATTTAATCTATCAGCATCTATAGAAGTACTTCTAGAGCAGTCTAGATAGTTTGGAGACTGGGAAAACAGTAGCACCATAAAGCATGGCTTAAGGGTTTTGGCAGGCCTTTCGTATCTTCTATTCATACAGACTTCTTTTATCCTGTTTGAAAGGAGTTTGTGAGGCTTATGTTCTGCAGCCTCTGTTCTGAGTGCTTGCAAGCATGCATGCTTAGAAAACAGCTTAGTAACAGGTATTTATTTGAGTTCAAAGCTAACATAAAGTCCACAATACCTCCTTAATCTTCAGCAAACCATGGGGGGTTTTTTTGAGTTTCTCTGAAATGTTGTTTGACAAGCAGTTGCATAGCTTTCTTGTTAAGGATGAAGATAAGCACTGTTTTTCTTCCTTCCTTCCTTTTGCTGATGGTCACTACCAGGAAATCTTGACTTCTCTCCAGAGGACCTGACCCAATGCATATGGAAAGAAAAACTTGTGTCTGATAACTTAAATAGGACCAGATAGAACAGTTTTCAGCGTATCTCAATTCCAGAGAGAATTAAAAACTGACAGATAAAATTGAGATGTGCCAGTGATGCATGCAGCTGTACATCTAGTTTATCTGTAAGTAGTGCCTGTCCTCACCTGCTTCCCTTGGTATCAAACTTTACATTAATAACAGTTCATTCTGTTTGGTTACAAAATGGACTTTGTTGCTGTGCCCTCCTACCATGTAAAGTTAAATTTGGGGGGGGTGGAAGGGTTCCTTTTGAAACAAAACTTTTACTTAGGTGTTCAGAACTGCTTGTTTTTGATAATTCAGGATTTTGTGTCTGGTCCTGTCCCCCAGGCAGTTTGTCTCCATTCTCTGGCCTTGGGTCTCCTTAAGGGCATCCTGCCAAGTGTGGCATGGAGCTTTATGTTTTGAAGAAGCTCATAGCTAAGTAGGCAAGTAGGGCAAGTTCTTTCATTCCTTACTGTTGTATTTTTCTAGCTCTTGCATAGCCATCACTGTTCTTCCTGCTTCTTTGGCTGAATGCAGGCGAGCTTTACTCTGTCTTCTTGTCTCTGGTGCAGCTTACCTCTCAGACTCTCTGTGCACCTGGGAATATCATAGGTGTATGCTTTTGCCTGTAGAAGAGTAGGAAAATGACTCAAGATCTAGAAACTGTTCTTTCAAATACAGGTGTATGTAGTGTGAGGGTTGAACATACAGAATAAAAAAAGGATTCCGTTTCAAACACAACTTGGAAGTATTGAGCTTTCGCTGCACAGCCATACAATGGTAGCAGATTTACCACTTAAAAAAAAAAAATGTTTTTACAAAGCATCAGTGTTAAACTCTTTAGCACAGAACTGGCAAAATCAGTCACTTGACCCGGCTGTGTCAGAATCTGCCATACAGCTGGTAGCTGAAGTCTGATTCCTCTTCTCTGACTTACAAGACTCTGCAAGACTCATCTAAAGAAAGCACATGGTTAGTTAAACAGCAAAATGATAAAACAGTAGTCTCTTTCCTTTACTTTCCTCCACTGAAAGAGCTTATGTCGCTGATGAGACTTGGACTTGAGTATTGAATCTACTCTCACAAGTTTTAAGAAATCAGTCGTATATTTGCCCTTCCTGAAGGACCTGTTAAAATTTCTCATCTACTTTGTGAAAGGCTCTTGGGAATCAAGTATTCTGTCACATGCAGCAACATGACTGCTGTCCTTGTGACATCTTTTATCCTGGTGTCTTGTTTCCAGTAGCTTACAAGTTTCCATCTTTATTGTAATTTAAAGTGTATGAACAAATTACTCATGATGCTGCAAAATGGCCGTAATCACTTTTTACTAGTTCAATTCTGGTAATTAGAGAGACTTCCTATGGCAGGTTACAGGCACTTAAGTCCTGAACGCTCCTGCTGTGTGTATCTGACTCTAGCTAGTAGTTCTTATTGTCTTCTAGGAATGTCTCCTATGTTGACTTTTTTAAACTGCAAGAATCAAGTCAAAATAGAAAATCTGACCTATCAATTCACAGCTAGTCTACAAAATGAACTACTACTTTCTGTTCACACTGTATCTTGAAAAATCATAAGAGATATCAAAGACACTTTTAAAAAAAAAAAAACCTATTAACTTACTGGAAAATACTCATTGTCGGTATATGTGACTGGATTATAGAAGAGGTCCCTGTGACATGAGAAGCTGACGTGGAAAGATTTGTGCAGAGTCACATAGCAGATTCCTGCCATGATCAGATGTCAGCAATATATTTCAGTATCTGGTGGGGTCTTTTTTTTTTGGTTGGTTCGTTTTTTATACTTAGCATCATGGATACTGACTCCATTTTTGCTAAAGAATCTGTGGCTTCCTACCTGGCACCTTGATGGTGGTAATTTTCACAAGCTCTTCTGTGGACAGTTCCCTACTGCATATTTCTAATAATAGAAAAAAGTGAGGTGGCATGCAGAAGAAGGAGGACCAAGTAATCTTTAGTTCAGTGCACTCAGCTCCAGTGGAAAATAAACTGTTCTTCAGTGCAGCTTTGCTGGAATTGAAACAAGCTGTATGGAAACTGGGAAATTCCATCATTCCTGCTGTAAAACTGGACGCTGCCAGCTTTTCTATTATGATTAAATTCGCACATCTTCACAAAATTAATAGAAAAGACTGAGGTTATTCCCAGCTGCCTGTGTGGGAGATGAGAAGACAAGCACTTTGAACCTAAGTCTTCAGCTCTTGTGTGGCTCTCACTGTGGCTCGCAGGGCTCTATGTAGGATAATGTGTTATCTTGGACAGGTGCAAGTTTTGTAGGTCAGCCCTGTTCAGCCAGCTTTGGAGGATACCTTGCACAAAGCCTGTGGGTAGAATGTCGAACGATCACAGCAGTGTTCAGAGTACTGCTTGTTTAGTCTCCAGAGTGCTCTGTATCAATTGCCTTTTTTGTTTTGCTTCCACAGGAGTCTTAAGAGTCTGATGATCTGCATGGAAATGAGACAGAGAGAGGATTTAAAAATAAATGTCAAAGGATTAGGCAAAAGATACATTTACAGAGTTAAGTCCAGCTACCCAGAGTTGGCTGATTCTCCATTGCAGGGAGGGAAGGAGATAAATCTAACCACTTCCTGAGGCTCCTTTTTACCTTTACATTTTGTACAGTGAAAACCCCAAATAAAGAATTTTGTGGAACATCCTGTTCCACAAGGATGGATGTTCTGTTCTAATCTTTCGTGTAATAAGGATAAACCACTTGTACAGACTTCAGTGGGAGGTACTGAACTCTTCAACATGCTGTTTTTGTAGCATGTGTCTAAGGGTTGAAGAATCTAATGGATAATCTTAATAAAATATTTTTGACTGACACTTTGAGGCAGTAAGTAAAAACTCCTGTCCAAAAGGACCTGAGAAGCTCAGTGTTACTAGGCGTTCAGTTGTAAGACCTCCGTGTTGCAGAAACTGGCAAACTGCTGAAGAGCCAAAATGCAAGTTGCATTCCTACTTCTGCCATTTATTCTTAGGCCTATAAAAGCTATGTAGCAAAGTTTAGCTTGACCTCATGAATGATTGTGTGTTGTTTGATAGCAAGCTCAACGCATATGTACAAAGGGCACAGCACTTGGAAAACACTTGCAAACCTCTAAGTGCTTTGGACTGTCTTCCTATGTTTTTGGCGTAGGTATTAAAGTGAAATCTTTATTCCTTGAATTTTTTAATGTTTTTTAATGACAATTAGAAGGAAAACATTCTTGGATCTTCTTAAATTTGTCTTCTTGATCTTATAGTAAGCTGAGAACATTTTGTCTCCACTGAGGCTTGCTGGAGTGTGTACCTAGCTTTTCTCCTTTATTTGGAAGTACTCCTGAAATTAGGCATGAGTATATGTAGTCAGCCTCTCCTGTGTGGTCTATGTTACATTCCTTCAGTGTTTTTACAGAAGCCAACACTAAAAAAAAAAAAAACCACTTAACTGACTTTGCAAGGTAGCTTTTCTGGCTGCCCTTAAAAACATTTCAGTGTCGCAGAACAAATGACACTGTCCTATTTCAGCTGGTTTCGAAGTGTTTGATTCCTAGGTTGTTTTCACTTTCTCTTTTCCAAGGTTTCCTATGCGCGACCAAGTTCGGCTTCTATCAGAGATGCAAATTTGTATGTTAGTGGACTTCCGAAAACAATGACCCAGAAAGAACTAGAACAGCTTTTTTCCCAATATGGACGCATTATTACTTCTCGTATTTTGGTTGACCAAGTCACTGGTAAGTAGGCAGTTTTACATTTCCTCTCATTTTTGGACTGGCAGTTTAAGAAATATTTCACCTTTCAGTACACAAGAGTCTTGTCTCTAGAATGTATGAAAGGTGTATGTAGGCCAGAAAATGCAATTTTCTGCTGGAATTGTTCATAAATATGCATGGACAAAAATAGATTGTGGAGTGTACTGAGGCAGCTTGAGTCATTTCCACCCTGAAGGTGCAGGTTTGAAGCCTGTTTTATGGCTTGTAATAAATTTACAGCTGCTATAATCTTCCTTTCCAAGCTGCTGCATGAAAATAGTCCCTATACGCCTTACGAAATGCTATTAAACACTTTTTTTATAAAAATAAAATTTTATGCAGAAATGCACAGCTGGTTCTCTGAGGCTATGATTACAAAAGACCAAGACTGGTAATTGCTGTTAAGACTGTTTCAAGGTTGCTTCATTAACTTTGAGCACACTGAAGAGCATGAACTTTGAGTTCCTTGGGAGCAGATAAGTTCTATGCTTAGCAGTGCCCTAAAGAACTAAGCTGTAGCAGGTTAGTTGTGTTGTTACAGTTATGTGTCTTAACCCATGAGTGAGTGTCAGTTGACACTTTGTGGTAACTCTTTGGACTTGGACAGTAATGCATGTGGTTTTGCTGGCTGATCTTTATAATTTGCTGCTTTTATAACTTGGCAGCTTTTATAATTTGCCTCACCTGCTTCCAGCAGGTCTGTTCCAAAACTAAGCAATCAAGTGAAATGCCAAGTACATGACAGAAGTATTGAGTGTGTAAAGCAAAATACAAAGGAGCATGGCTCTCAAAATTCTCATCTTTCCAAAAAAATAGGGGTGTGAGGCAGAAGAATTAATTTACTCACATAATTACTCCCTGAAAAATAAGGTAGCTTGGATTTTTTTTATAGTTGTACCTTTTCAAACTCACACGTCACCGTGGGTGACAAAAAGCTTTCAGCTGTAGGAGGTCATAGAGTTTTTAAGTGGCCTTGCTTTGACAGGATTGTGCGTGCCAGTGTTTGAATTTGGCTGACCTGTGGAGGACCACATATATACTACTTTGCAATTCCATTATGTTAACAGAAATCTCAATATTGACAAATAATACTTAGGGAGTGTTTTAATGGTGTGAGTTGGTGAGAGTGTAGAGAGGCAGGGAAAGGAAAACTAAAGGCCAAATAGTGACCTGTAGAAGCAGCAGATTTGCAGGTCAAATTTCCAATCTTTGTGCAATAAATAGCTATTTCAGTACGTTCCTGCATATTCATGCATAGAACTGGTAGGATTTGACAAATGGGCCAAATAAGTGAATGTAGTTAAACTTTTAAATGTGTACTGTAATTCTAAGTACTCATAAATTCTAGTATGTGCACAGTAGTTCTCTGGCATAGACTGTTAATCAGGTTTAAGCTTTCTCCTCTCCTTTTTAGTAATTTGGAATAGGTAGACTCAAAATGGTATGAATAATAAGGTTGTGGGACAAACCGACAGATGAAAAATGCAAAGTTGAAGCTGTGACACTCGCCTCTAAAGATTTCTTACGCCTGCTTATTGTCACTGTGATGGTTTAAATTGCCATTGTTTATGAACACAATACCTTTCTTGTCGCTAATGTCTTTCTCAAGTGAGGACAAGTGTCTAACTTGTCTGCTGTCATGAACCAAAATATAAGGGGCCTCTAAATGGATTTAGGAATGATACAGCAAAGCATGCAACCTAACTAGTATTGACTGCAGTAGCTTTAATGTTACTTTCTTCAAGTATTGACACCCTCGGTGTGTTTATGTTTAAGCCACAGCATAAATTTTTGAAGTGTGATGTTCCTAAGACCTTCCATAAACACGTGCTGATCCCCTTGCATGTCGTCTTTGACTTTTCTATACCAAGGAAGAATCTATGGCCTAAGAAACGTTTCCTTCAACAAATAACACCTACAAAAGAATGGTGGTAGGCTGAAATTGAATCTCTTACTTAGGGGTAACTATGGACTGTTAAGAGGCCCATAATTCCCATTACTGGAATCTAGAACCTGCACTCCGTTCTTTGTCCTCTCACCACATTTGCCACAAAGGGAACTTCAACGGGCGCTGCAGGAGAGCATAAGCCATTTCTTGCTGCTAGGGAGTGGATGACTAAGCTATTTACAGAATTTCTGTGGTTTTAGATAGGGCAGAGTAGCATGAACTGCGCAGAGGTTACAGTGCAGCTGGTTCTGGGTTCACCTCCACCCTAACCCTGAATTGCTTTGTTTCAGAATTACCCGTTGGCTCACTATGTTTAAGTTGTCTCCATTATGTTTTCCCTCAACCTTCCAAGTTTTCCACACAATATATCTTATGTCAGTTAAATGAAAAAAAAAAAAAAAATACAGTGGAAAAGTCTTTGAGCAAAAGCTCAGTTCTAATAAGCTCAAAATTACATGTTCACAGCAATTGGCCATTCATTGACATAGTAATTGGCTATGAAAATCAAATGTTAACATCTAATATTCCAGAGTCTCTGAATTAATTACTATGTACTTCCTTCACCCTGTGCAGGGGTATCAAGGGGCGTGGGTTTTATCCGTTTTGACAAGCGAATTGAAGCAGAAGAAGCTATCAAGGGCTTGAATGGCCAGAAACCTCCAAATGCCACAGAGCCCATCACTGTAAAGTTTGCTAACAATCCAAGCCAAAAAACCAATCAGGCCATCCTTTCCCAGCTGTACCATTCTCCAAACAGAAGGTATCCAGCACCTCTAGCTCAGCAGGCTCAACGTTTTAGGTAAGTCAAATACATACTTGTGTGCAACTGTGCTAGAAGCCACAGGTTCCTGTGGACGTGTTTGTTTCCCTCTGCTCTTTCCCATCCCTGCCTGTCTGATTTCTGTGTGTGAAGGAAACCTGTGAAAATGTTGAACTTCAGCTATGCTCCTACAATACAGCTAAAAGCAAAAACATATTCTGTCCTATTGGTAGCATTTCAGTATCTAATAAACCTACTTAATTAGAGTTAAACCAAGATGACATCTTTTTCTTCTATACAGTCACTAAAAAAAATCTGCTTTTAAAGGTTATTTTTAATTTCCTAGATTATTGTTGATTAATGTGCAAGTTGATTCAGTTAACATTGACCTAGGCAATTCGATTTTCTTCTTAGCCATATGGCGTGCCACAGCCAGCCTCCTCTTCCCCACCCCCTATCTCTCCTCCCTGTTCTGGCTTTCAGTTTTTTCCTAGTCAGTGTGCCACACTTTGTCTTCTCTTATTACAAACCTTCGTAATGAAGGTTATTCAAATATTTTTTGCATGTGTTTTTTGTGGATGTATGTTCCCAATGTGTTGAAACTACAGCTATACAGTTCCCTGTGATACTTAGTGTGTTGAGAAGGACAGATGGTGAGAACAAAGTGAAACAAGTATTGTATTATCTACATTCATGAGTACCTTGCATTTTTTTTCAGCGGTTTTGATCGTTTCTTTCCACCCTCTGCCCTTCGGCTATGTGGCTGGAATGCGTTAAACAGTAATATACTCAAAACAGTTTCTATTTCATTTTTCAAGAAATAAAATCAGCTGGCAGTCTGCTTCAAAGAGAATATACCAGACTTCAAAAGCTCTGTATTGGCCACTCTTGCTTTTAGGCTGAACATTCAGAGTTCATGGACTGCACTTCTGGCAGAACTTCTGAATTCTTCTTTTCTTCAGCTTTTCAGCCTTATGTGCTGCAAGTGTCTCACAGGTGTGAAGGTCTCAGAGCTAGAGTAGGTTTTCTGCCCTAAGGGAAGGTATAACCAATTTTATTTGCTATTTGGTGGATTTTCTTACCGCTTCTTAGGGAATAAAAGGGCTACTTTAAACAGTGTGCTGAACATTGAATAAAAGTAGGCTTACCACTGTTCCATAGGCAGAGCATGGGGGCAGAAGTTGCACGTGCAGGGTGGACCCAAGTGCATTATATAAAAGGAGATCATGAGGGAGCTGTTGTACAGCGTGTGTGTTACAGTGTTCAACACATTCTGGCAAGGCTGGCCTGCTGACTCCTTGAGTTCTCCTGAGTGCACTTGTTCCCAGGTACTCGGCTGTGTTTGATATTACTCTGATACTGGCTGCCATAGCATCTGTATTTAACTGATACTCCAGGTAGATCTATCGTGTAAAAATTCTCCGACTCTTGAGTTTTTTCTTTGAGTAGGACCTAAAGTTCTTTACAATAAAGTAATTTCAGTAGACCATCCCTGTCCTGCAACATTAGGCTTTGAACCTTCAAAATTGTATTTGATTGTTTGTGATTTACCTTTGTTTAAAAAGGCAGTGTATTTTTATGAATGCCCATTTAAATTTCACTGGAAAACTGGGGGGTGTTTTTGAGATACTGAGTGTAAAGTGATGCCTGAAACAACCGTAAGAGATGTTCTGATTTGCTCCACTTAAAAGTATAATGGTGACAAAATGCACTGCGTAAGTACCAAGTCTCTAGTGAATAGGAGGGAGAGTAAAATCTGATTTTTATCAATGTGGAAGAACAAGGTTGAACTGCCTGGTCAAAAGGTTAAACTAGGGTTTCAGATAAAATTAACTTTTTAAAATTTTTTGGGGAAGGCCTTCAGGCTTCCGTTTCTTCCCTAAAAGAGCCCTGCCAAATTTTAATTTTTTATAACTCTAAAGGGAAATCTGTCCTCTTTGGTTTTCTAGGTCTTTGCTTTGCTGTTGTTGCAGCATTCCAGCTCTGCTGACTACATAGTTCAGATTGCACCCATGCTTCAGATCTTTCATGTCTTTCCCATGCAAAAAATCTTAGCTGTTGATGTTTGAGACAGGATTACGTGATGCAGTTTCCCTGACTCTGTTAAAGGTTGAAAGAGGCCTGAAAACACAATCAGTATAAACTTCAGTAGTGAAGAACAACAGGATTACTATAATGCTTCTTTTTTCTTATTAAGAAAAATCTTGAGCTAGACTCTTAAAAGCAGCTATAGATAATTGTTCCTCACTTTCTGTCGGATGTTAAAGCAGTGAATGCCTCTGAGAATTTCTCCAGAATATTTTTAAGTCATCCAGGTACCTGATGAAAACTGTTACAGTGATACCATTACTGTAGGAAATCTTCAGATGACTGCTCTACAGCAGGGACTTGCAAGTGGTGGTGTTCCTGGAACTCTTCACCTTTGTTTCCATCTCTAAATGTTAGTGACAGTAGACCTCTGTCATCCATACTAAGTCTACTGATAGACTTGCCAGAGATGGGCACCAAAGCTAGGGGTCTAGAGGGAAAGTCTTATGAGGAGCGGCTGAGGGAACTGGGGTTGTTTAGCCTGGAGAAATGGAGGCTGAGGGGGGGAGACCTTATCACTCTCTACAGCTACCTGAAAGGAGGCTGTAGCGAGGTGGTATTGGTCTCCTCTCCCAAGTAACAAGTAACAGGACAAGAGGAAATGGCCTCAAGTTGCACCAGGGGAGATTTAGGATGGATATTAGGGAAAATTCCTTCACAGAAGGGGTTATCAAACAGTGGAATGGGCTGCCCAGGGAAGTGGTGGAATCACTGTCCCTGGAGGTATTTAAAAGAGGGACACGGTTTAGTGGTGGTTTTGGCAGTGTTAGGTTAATGGTTGGACTTGAGGATCTTAAAGGTCCCTTCCAACCTAGACAATTCAGTGGTTCTATGATAATAGTCAGGCATGTTTTAATTTCATCTTTTCTGATCATTTAGGGGTTCAGCGGCTTGCTGTCTTGTCAGTACATCCTGCAGAACCTGTGCACTGCAGAATCACAAGGCTCTGTAGTTTGAGACCTTTACTTAGCTGCAAACCAGAACAAATATTTTTTTCTCCCAAGTTTTTTGTGAACAAGTACAGTTACAGTACTGCAGCACTTGACTTTGGATTCTGTATACGAGTAATGGTTCTTAAACCCTATAGCTCCTAACTGGAGAGGGATTGCAATAAAGTACAGATCTGTAAGGTAGCTGTAAGCTAAAAACTAAATCAAGTGTACCTCTTTTACCTAAGCACATACTTTGTGGAGTCCTGAAGAGAACCTTTAACAAGACTTCGTTTCTCTTCACATGTCAGAGCTTTGCCAGAAAGAAACCAGGGCTGCTTTAGGGCAGAAATTTTCTTAGAGAAGCCCTTTAAGGGACTTAAGGAATAAGATTAATAGGCTTGCGAGGCACTGCATGTTCCAAGTATTGGCTAGGTAATTCCAAAGGGTTTAGAATTGTGGTTGCATACTACAGTTTAGCAGCTTAGGGGAACGTGAGGGAAGAAATACATGGAGAAAGCTTACAGTCTAATATGTTTGTTTGTCTATTCTAAAAACTCTTTATTCTGGAAAAGAGTAGGAAAATAAAAAAAAATCTTTTTTTGCAGTTCGTGTTCTAACATTTGTTACTGCTCCAAAACCCTGCGTCTGTCTGGGTATTCATGTCAGCAGACTGTCAGAAGCCTCAATAAATTCTTCATCCAAAGCAAGTTAGTAATCTTGAAAATTTCACTGAGGTGGTCACTGACTGTAACTTTATGCTAACAGTATTTGACTTAGGCTAAACTTGTGGTAGTGGTGCACTTTCTGAACTGAACTAATAATGGTTGTGGATACTACACAAGAACATCTATTTTGTATTCACTAACTCTGTCAGGTGTAATAAGGTGCCACAGCTCTTTCAGTGGTGATACTTCAACTTTGCATGAGGTTCTGTACAGTTCAAGGGATGTGACAGTAATACAGCAAGTTTCCTTAAGATTAAGGAGTGGAGAAGTCTGCAGATTGAACACTTTGCTAATGTTTTGCAGGTTGGACAATCTGCTCAACATGGCTTATGGAGTAAAGAGGTAATAAAGGACTATGAGGTTAATAATAACCAAATTATTGTTAAGTATTTTGTGTAGTCTTTTTCAGTAAGACTTATGTTGGATTTTTGCATGTTGAGACTTCAGCTGAAGTTGTTTGTTTTGGTGCACTGTGCATGAAAGACAAACCTTTTGTAGCAGTTCCATGGAATTCAGTTTCAAATTACTTATTAGTCCTCGCTGGTTTTGTGGCATGCTCTTTTTTTTGTTTTTCTATGTTACTTCCTTTCAGACAGACCTAGCACTGTTCTCCCTAGTTGTGTATAGTATTGTACATAGTATTTGTGCAGTTGGGGGGGAAGAAAAATTTGTGATGTTACCGTATTAGTCTGGCGGTAACATGTTCATGCTGCGAAAAGCCCTATATCACTTTCTTTTTAATTTTGAAATGTCTCTGCTGGGATTTTCTGTGAACAGCTACTTTATGATTCTCTTTCCCCCATTCTTTAGTAGGTTTCCTCCAATGACCATTGATGGAATGACCAGTTTGGCTGGAATTAATATCCCTGGACATGCAGGAACTGGATGGTGCATTTTTGTGTACAACTTGGCCCCTGATGCTGATGAGAGTATCCTCTGGCAAATGTTTGGACCCTTCGGAGCAGTGACCAATGTGAAGGTCATCCGTGACTTTAACACCAACAAGTGCAAAGGGTTTGGATTTGTGACTATGACAAACTATGACGAGGCAGCTATGGCAATAGCCAGCCTGAATGGATACCGCCTCGGGGACAGAGTATTGCAGGTCTCCTTCAAAACAAACAAAACGCACAAAGCCTAACAAGTTATTCTCAGTGCATTAATACATGAAAACTATACAACAAAGGCAATTTACAAGAGGCTTTTATGCATTAGTAAATGCCTTTGTTGTATGCCAGTGTGGAAATGGGGATAAAATGACTACTTAGCATCCTAAGAATATGTGAGATTTTTTTATTGCTAATATTTGAATTAAAACTTCTTAAATATCTTTTGTGTTTGAATATTGACAAGAGGTACAGGGTTTTTACCTGTCACAATGCATATTCTATTGCCTTCTTTGAAGAAGGTGGACCTTTTAAAATGTTTCAGCTAAGGGAAGAAGTTTTTTTTTCTTTTTACATGACTGCCTTTAACCTATGAGTAAATATTGAGGCTTTGTGTTATATTTTAAGGTTTTTTTATGTCATTTCTTGATTTGCCTTGTGTTTAATTTACATTTGAATGCATTGCTGTTTTGTTGTTCAGGAAAAGTATTTGAAGTTTACATTTAATTTATAAAGTTATAAGCAGTATTTATTTTGTAATTATCATTTGGGTTGGGGAATGGGAACACATTATAAAAGCTTATTGTAAGAATACTGGAGAACTTTTCGTAAAGCAGTACCTTGCCAAAGAGATAAGAGCCTCTTTGATGTGGGTTTAAAAAAGCATCTATTTTTAAAAAAAAAAAAAAAAAAAAAAATTTGGAGAAACTTTTTACTGGTCCTGGAACAAATATTTTGACTTGAATACTTTGAGAAATCTCTTCATATGACACCTAGTGAGCTTTTAAAACTTACCAGGAAATTTGCAATTGCTGGGGAAAATTTAGAGAGATTTATGATGTAGAAATACTTTTGAGACCTTTGTATTAAGAAGTAGAGTCAATGGGATGCACTGTTGGTTTCATTTTTGTAATCATCAGTGGAGTCTTTGATCATCCTGGTTATTAAGTGATAGGTGGCTCACATTAATTTGTGATTTTGAAACAAATGAAAATTTAAAAAAAGAATATAAGAGCAAGTAGGAAACTTAAAATACTGAGAGATGGGGGAAAAAAAAAATCTGTTCTTCCTAAAGAATTCCCTTCAGATAGAGCTCATGGTGTTTAGTGATGTACTTGCTATTGTTTGAAGAATTGTTTTGTCTTAAGAAAAGACATTGAGCATGGTTTGCGCAGTAGCAAATCAGCAGAAGTGGCCTGAGTTGGGTATATTTGGAGGTTTTTTGAAAGTTATGTTCAAGGCTAACACCTGAGCTTTGTGTAATGTAAATAAGACCTTGAGTTATGAACCTTTCAGCTAATTTTGATTTCAGTTTATTTTTTAAGTTACATGCCAAGTGATGTTAAATTTTGAATGTTTTTGTATGAGTTTTTTCTTTGTAAATGGCATTAACATTGTTACTTGAGGTCTGCTTATTCATTTTTGTTGTCCTGAGGACTTGAATTTACAGTGCATCAGATCTGTTGCTATTTTTGTCTGTAGATAGTCTAGCTTCAGCTGTTTATGGTGATGCTACATTTTTGTTTATAAATATGTTTGTGGTAAAAAAACGAGTATAATCATACGTTTTGAACAAATTTCCTTACATTTTTCATACAAAAACCATAAATAACTGTATGCTATTGAAATTTAACTTTGTATAATGCTTAAATCACTATTTGGGGAAATAGAAAAAGTCTTTACCGTGTATTGAAGAAATTTAAGAAAAAAAAAATACAGAATATTTTCTGATTAGCATCTAGCTTATAATTAAATTAAAAAAAAAAAAGCTGAGGGTTTGATGCCTTCACCAGGATGCACTGACAACTATGTAGTTACGTCCTGCTTTTTGTATAAACTGAGATGCTCATATGCTTCCCCTTAGAAAAAGCAATGTTCTATGCATAACATAGTTGTACACTATCTTTGCAGTTGCTTTTGGTTCTTATTCTTTTAAATTGTAGTTATAAATTTTTGAGTATAGTACAGTACATATACTGTGAAGCGCGTGCTAAAGTGAATAAGCGAGTTTTCATGCTGACCCACTCAATGCTATTCAAAAATCAATTGGCTTCCTGAGCACTTCCTCATTCTTAGGTGCATTTAGATTTTTAAAGCTAATCCTCTGCATTAAAAATTGTATATACTATAGAAATCACAAACTTTCCAATGTGGGGAAAACAGTAGCTACATGCTTCTTTCCTATACTACTGTAGCAACTAACGGCATTGATGAGAAGGCATGTAAATTGGGCTTCACTTTACAGTGTTTATCAGAGCACTTAGTAAAATATAAGGCTCGTATTTATTTGAAGTTGTATAGTATGACTTAATTCACATCTGTTGGAATAGAAAATATATTCTGTTGAGTATTTAAGAGGTTGTACATGTTTTCTTTTGTGTTTGGATCCTTTGTACTTTTTCATGTTCAGTACATCAATAAACAAAGTTGAAGGGAAAACAGTGTCACGGAGCAGGTCTTTTACCATATTGTTCTCTGCTTTAATGGGCAAGCAATCTGAGTGAAAGGTTTCTGCAAAGTTCTTGAGCTCCTTTTAACTTAGCTTGGGGTCCTAGTTATCAACAAGGAGGTAAGACAGTGGAGCTGTGTACCAGTTCTGTTATGTTAGAATTAGTGTTGAATCTTTTCACTTTGGTTTTATATGAACCACTCAGTACTTAAGCTGATACAATAAATGAGGGTCATTAAAGACATTCAGTAAAATCTAGTATGCTGTCTGACTAGCAGACTGCTATTCAGTGTAGCTAAGTTAGTGCCCTAGTATGTTAGGATAAACAGAGGTGAGGGAAGAATTTACTCTTTACTGCAATATCCATTTGGTATTTAATTACTGCATTAATTTCTGGGCTCCATTAGTTGAACGGATATTCAGTTAACCTTAGTTTGCTGTTCTTTTCCCTTACCAGCTCTTGAAGAAATTCTTTAAAAAGTAGTCAACTGTCTCTTGCCCTTTTAAAGTACATATATGCCTAAATTCATTTGCTTTGTTCAACTGAATGAGAGTGAATTTCCACCAGTGAGAATACAATTCTAAAAGTGACTTATGCAGTATAGCTTTTATTTTTAATTGTTTTCTTTCACCTTCTCTTTCACATCTTTACTGTGAGATTTTTTGATACAAAACCTTGTAGCATGTGTTGTGGTGTGAAGCATCTCCCATCACCACAGTGTGATGGAGCTGAGTTTACGTGGATGGTAGGGCATAAGTCTGTGAACAACACACATAGATAATAGTACCTCAAGGTGTCGGACATAACCAGAAGTAACCAACTGACTCTTTATATATACTTATAGAAATAGTGCATACTGATGACTTCTGGGGCGGCTGTGTTCTTTGGTGGCTGGAGTAATGAAAGGGTGCCAGACAGTGCTTGGCAGCAAGCAAGGAGCTATATTTGGAGTTCAGATTCCAGCAGGGACATCTGTGTGTTCAGCTTGCACTCTTTCACAGAAAGATAGTTTTAGTTCTCGACTTAGACCAGTTCGAGTACAGTGTAACTAGCCATGATTGAATTATTTTGTTATATGGAAATGAGGTGTTTGTATAGTTGCCTTCAGTTTAAAATCAAAACTGCTTATATTTTGAGGGTTAGCTGCAGATAAGCAGGCAGTCAAGGAGCAACACTGAAATTTATCAGTTTTAAGTGCAGTTGCCCAGAGGAAGGTCGGTGCTGAAAAATACAAATGTGTAGCTGAGCACCTCTGGATAGTCAGAGCTCATGAGTAAGGGAACCTGATGCAAATTTATACAGAGGTGTTACTTTCCTTACTATATTAAAGTTTTTTGTTAAGCAAAAGAAGAAAATGGGAAACTTCTTCATGTGGTAATAGTAGAGGAGGACTAGTTCCTTTTGTACCTAAATAATAAGAGTTCCGGGAACGTCTATAAACATGTGTGGGGCTAACAGTGGTAGATATGACAAGCTGGAAGCATGACCGTGGCAGAGGGTGAGCTGTAATTGGGAAACATGAGCGTTAGCTGGGGAACTTGTGGAAGGGCTTTGTTACTGCAGAAGGATGCTTGAGGCTTGCGTGGCCCCTTCTGCAAAGGATGTGTGCAGTGAAATCAGCCATGCCAGGTGAACTTCCCGCTTGTGTCTAGAAGAGCCTGCCTTTGGCAAGAGAGTGTCTTCCCAGTGTGAATGAAAAATGATGCATTTCTTTAAAAGCGCATGGGATGGCTTTCCGTTGGGGTTGTACATGGTGTGTATGCATTGTATAACACCTGGGGGTCATCAAATACTAGGAAGTCTGGTATGCTCTTACCTGTACTGCTGAGCAGGCCGGACTGATATTTAGAGTCTATTTCCCGTTGTATTGTGACTTCAAACACAGTGCATGAAGGTGACTAAATGTATAGGAACAGTGACTTAAGTTGAATCTGGAGAAGCAGCAACTAGTTAGGCCTTACTATCAAAAAATTTATAGCTTTTTTATGACTAGCAGAGAGTACTCGGGGGTTTTTTTGCTGTAACAGTTTGAGAAATAAGAACAATTTGATATAATAGCCTGGGACTGTGCTGTTTTATCCCTGTCAGCATTGTTGATCCAACTGTGCTTGCAGCTTCTTTTATGCTGAGCTTTGTCTGCCTAGTTGTGGTATTTGAACTTCAACATTTCAATGTGTGCATCTCAAAACCAAGAAGAATGCGTCTAATTTTACACTGAAATTTTCATAATTAAGCTTTGCTGCAGGGGCATCTGTCAACAAAACTGCTGCTGTGATGACTTAATGCTTTGGGCCAGCAGATGTGCTAGCACATCAGAGGTCATCTGGGCCAAGCAGCTTAAAACAAAGCTGGGGGAGAGATTCAGGCTTTTGGTGGGAGGAGGTGGAACAGGTACACTGTAATAACACGTGGGAAGTCTGGTTTTGATCAACATTCTGCTCTGAGACATAAATGGGAATAAGGAAAACTGAATTTTTTTTTATACTGGTAAGGCCACTCTAAAAACTAAGCATAACAAGAAGAAAGTTTAAAACATCTGATTTCTTATTTTATATACTATGTCATGTGAATCCTATACATAAGTGAATGTAAGTCAACATGACACTTTTAGTGACCCTGTAATACTGTAAGGGAAGTTGCTACAACTGCTGACAGAGTATTGATTATAAACACTGCATACTTTAAAAAAGATGAGCTGAATTTTAATTTGAAGCAACTCTTACTAAATTATTCTCATTCAAGTAGTAGGACCCTGGCTCAGCACAGCACATGTATTTTTGTTGCTTTGAGTGCAAGGATGTTCTTAGTTTCAAGTGTTTACATGAGTATTCTGCTGATAAAAGCTTCTGTAGGTCACCCAGCTGCTGATACAACAGGGCCATTTGCCAACCCTTATGAAAGACAATGTTCTCCAATAGAAATTAAATAGTGCTGAAAGCTAGTCCACCACTTCTTGATGTCTATCTGTCTCAAAAGCTTGGTATTAACTTTTAAAAATGCAGGGTATTCTGTAGCAGCCTGTTCTGTCAGAAGGAAGGTAGAGATAAGTCAAAGTGAAACACTTCTTTCCTACTACTGTCTGCGGTTTGTGCCATCATACAAAATACAACAAGCAAAAGTGTGGTGGCAGACTTTATTTTTCTTCTGTCCTTAATTAACATTGGCACTATTCTGATGGACCCAAACAATTCAGTTGTACCCTTTACTTCCAGCTGCCCGTCTTCCCTGTTCAACAGTTCATGTTTTCTGAGAAGTTAGGACTTCAGAGATTTTCTGATTGAATTACTTCTTTCTTGAAGTGGTGTGTTGCATATTTACTGCAAACAGCTGCAGTATCTGTTTTTGTTGCCACAAACTCAGGGATGTAATAAAACTGAATTTTGAAAGTCACTGTAATGCTTGCTGTAAAGGATGCTCACTGGTGGGGTTTTTTTGAATAGGTAAAATATTCAGTAAAGTGAGCTTAGGCTTCCTCAGATTCGTTTGTTGCGCTAACACAACAGCCACCTGATGTGTGTTGTGCCCCAGCCCACCTCTCTGATCTGTTATTAACCAACCCAGTCATAGTGCATCCAATCCATGCAAACAGATTTGTGCAAGTAACAGAGGAAAAGCTTAAGAACAGGAATGCAGGCTACATGTTTTACAGACTTCAGGGAAGACCAGAAATGGCAAAACTAGTCTTCAAATTAGTTCCATTAGGTTGCCTGTACAAGACTTACATAAACTGATGCACAGCTGATTAACAACTTACTTTCTAGTGAGAACTCATTCCTGGATGCTTCTGCTTACTTTTCCTGGTTGAAAACAGGGTCTTCCACATTTTAGATAGCTTCATGATATTTGCCATGACCCTGAAGCTGATACCTTAGGAATGAATTTGCATGGCCATCCCTCAGAACAATTGGGGGAAGAGAGAAGGGAACCCCAAAAGGGTCAAGTCTGGACCAAAAAGGAACACTTAAAAAGTTGTTGAAAATTCAGGTTATGTCTGAGGCTCTTGAAAACTTCTGCTGTTTCAAAGGTTACCCTCTTTAGTCCTTTGGGTTGTTCTTGCTTTCTCTGGGAAAATGGGTGTTTAATTTCCTGCTACCAAGATAGCTTCTCCAGAAAAGCAGAAGCAAAGCAAAAAAGGATACGAAAAAAACCTAAAAACAGCAGCAAAAGCCTGAGAAGGAGCTTTCAAATTGTGACACCAAATTCCAACAGTTCTGTCAGTTAATAGTGGGCTTCTTTGAAATCTATGCAAAGCATGGAGAGCAGAAAAAAATAATTAAAAGTAAACTAAAAAATTAGAAGTGAACTTCTAATAAAATAAAATTCTAATAAAATAAATTATAAGTGTACTCTTTGGTTGACTGAACTGCCACCTGTAAACGTTGCGTATTTCTTGAGGACTTCACCTGGTCATGGTAAATCTTTGAAGAGACACTGAGAGCCCCTGCTTTAAGCCTTTGCTCACAATAAAATTCTGCAGCTTTTACCTAGAAAAGGAAATGAAGAGTTGGCCAAATTTCCTTCCTTGTGATGGAATTTGAAGTTAATTATTAAATGTATCAAAATAACTTACTTCATTCTCTGTTCCACACAGACATTTTTTCCTTAGCAGGAGCTCTAGATGAGGATTTCTGTAGGACAATGAAGGAATTGGTCCATACCAGGCACTTAAAGGCAAATTCAATTTTCTTGGAAAAAGTTGATACCTCTCCAACTCTTTAAAGTTCCTAAAGATGCTGCTGCAAAGCCTTTCTTTAGCCTCTTGTCTCTGAGAACTAGCAGGAACTTCTGCCATTGATGAAGATCAATCTTGTAAAATATCCCAGGTGGGAATGTTTTGGTTTTACTTCAGGGTACTAAGGCTGAGATCACCTTATAGCATTGTCTAGTTCTTAATCTTTTACTTTTATAAACTTTGAACCGTAAACAAGCCTCACAAAGTCTAATCCAGGGAATGCATGGTATACGATCTCAGCAAGTCTCGTCAAGGCATTATGTGACAATGTTTGCTGCTATATGACAGCATTTTCTTCTTAGATGATTCCTAAACATGAAAGGTCCTTCAGTAATATGGCAGTATTGTGACAGATGTCACAAAATATTCCTCCTCAAATTCTGGTCTTCAGCTTTTTCCAAATACTCTGTTTAGAAAACAATGCAGTAATCTGGTGAGTGTCAAGTGGCCCTTCAGCAGAAGGGGCTTTCAAGATTTGGGTAAACTTGCAGGTTCAAAGCTATTTGGCAGAATGCAGCAGTTGTGACAGTAACAGGTACCAGCAGGTTTTTGGGACTGGAAGCTCATTTGGGATTTTGTGTGGTTTTGGGCAAAGCAGTCTTCTCCAAGTGTCCACGCATTGAGAGAAAGCGGTGTCAGGCCGTGGGAGAGACCCTACTCCTATCATCATCTGGTTTCACTTAGCCACCAAGACAGGTGAATAATTAAGAGTTGAAACTTTGGGTTCAGAAAGTTGCTTTGAACTTCTTGCTTGTTTCTCCACTCCACAGTGGAAGTCACCAAAGTGACAGTGACAAATGGGATGAAGCCAGCAGCTCTGTGCTTGGTTATAGGAACCTATTTAGCAGAAGAGATGCACTTCAGCTGCTTAAGCGTCTCAGCCTGGCTGCGGAGGAGTGGAAATGGAGTCTGTTGGAGGCATCCAATGTAAATCTTCCATCAGATTTCCTGATGCGTTGTTCTTTCCCCTAAATGAACCTGCTTGCACACCAGAGCTTTGGGAAGATAGCTACATTTTTCTTCATGTTGGTACTGTTATCTCTCCACCATAACTCTAGGCTGCCATAGAAATATCATCTGAACTCTACCTAGTTTAATTCTTGCTGTCTGTTCAGGCTCCTTTGCCTATAGATGAGCAGGTGTGTCACGTTCACAGTGGATGACGCTTCCCTTTGAAGGCCATGGAGTTTGTTTCTAATTAGGTCCCTTTAAATGTCTTTGGATATTGGCAAACCTTACAGGTTCTGAACTGTTCTAAATCCAGACAGCTGCTCACCAGCTGAGCTCTATCAACCCTCTTAAGAATCTGATTTTCTTAGTAAATGAAGCAAAGCTGGTTTGGGCAAGGTGGGTTTTTTGTCTGTTTGCCTTAGGTGCCTGTGTACTATCACTTCCAGCTTTGTCCTGGTATTTTGTGCATAAAATGCTTTATGGAAGGAGCATTGTTTCACATGCAGGTTTATTAGTATTAATTACATTAGTATTCAGATTTATTAATCTTAGTAATTAATAGTAGTATTACCAGTATGATGTTTTCAGACTGTGGAGAAAAGAGGGGAGCGGACGGATATGAGAGTGTCATTTGACTTTGAACACTGGTATGTTTTTGTCTCCTTTTGGCTGCTAACATGAGCTTGCAAGCTAAGCATTTTTCACTGAGACTGTGATCTTTCCTAGTGTGTGAACTGAAACGCAGCATTCAGCTCAAACAAGTCTGTATTTTTAATTCTTTTCTGTCCTGAAATGACAGCAGTGCCCTACTGCATGTATTACTGATGCAGTCAGAAGATCATAAATTCCCTCTACTACAAATTAAATTACGAAAGAAATTGGGTGCTCTGGAAATACTATCAATAGATATGCAAAATAAAAATTAATCTCCCCAAACATGAGTGAGCAATTCATGGGGAGAAGGTTTAGGATGGAATGAGAGTTACCTTGATGTGTAAATACTGACTACTTTTTTTTTTTTTCTTTACTTTAGACTGCACATACTTTTTCTGTTGCTGCAAGATGTATCGGTGCAGTTGACAAGATGCATCTGTTCAAGGTGCTGGTAGGGGGAAGACCCCCAAAAAAAGAAGACTCAACCACCTTATTGACGGGGGAGGGTGGAAAGACACTTTCTTAAGCAAGTGGAAGCTCCTCTGAATTCCTCTGCCAGCAGAAGTATTTAAAGGTAAGAAAAGTGCCTTGTTCACGACCTCAGTGGAATTTTTCTTTTTGTGCATCTAAACACAATGCTTTCACTACTCCAGAGTTGAAGATTTGGAAGGAGTGTAGGATCAACAACCCAAGTCGTTTTAAATATCAAACATAGCACTGGTGCTTCCGCATGTTTAGCTTACAGTGGCAGAGATTCCTCATAAGGTAGGCAAATCCACCATGTACTTTTCCACATATGGACAGCACTTATATCCCCATGTAAGAATGGCATTTTTCATGCTGCTCTTCCCCCACGATGTATTTCTGGCATGTGTGCTCTTGTAAATAACATAGTGAATTTTTAACAGGAGCGGGTTGCAAACATGCTAAATTGTTCACAGCTCCTAACAGCTCCCTAAAAATCACACATCAGGAAATCATAGACTGTTGTACAGTGCTAAAGATACAGAAGAATAGCTGCATGGGAAGCGTGAAAAGGGGCTGTTGTTTGCATATGAGAGTTAGGATGTTGTGTTGGCTCTCCCCTGTGCCAAGTCTGGCAGGCTTGTTTAAGGAACCTGTCACCCCTCATTCTGCCTTTCCTCAGAGCCAAACTGGTGGCAAAACAAAACCCCGCTTCAGATGTATGTGGGAGCATGGGTATCTCTGGTTGATGGTCCAGAGTTTGCTTGGTCTCTGCAGTGCAAGGACTGAATCTACAGGGTCAGCCTGGTGTTGGAGGACACAATGTGTCCTGGTATGGCTTCTTTTTGGCCACAGGGCTATTGCACTTGTGGTAGTCTGCTATCCGGTGCGTATCTTGGCAATAAGGCAGGCCTAGCCTTAAATGTTTATGGACAGCTACTCAGTCAGAAATCTGTTAAAGACTTTTTGGGAAACTGACGTTTAAATAAGTGATAAATGTTAATACAACATACTGGGATAGTATTTTTTTTTTTTTTTCTAAGGAGCCTTTGTCCTAGGAAATTTTAGAAATTCACTATGTAAAGTAGAAAATAATGTGATAATGATGAGTTCAAAAGAGAAAAATGGCACTGAGATAGAATTGCTTTATTTGTTCTAGAACAGAAATAATTATAATAGTGGTCATTTTTCACCATGATCTTGTTAACCCTTTTTTCTGTAGCTATTCATACTCCTCTCTACATTTCAAATTGAGTCTGTAAATATATTGACATTTTTGGAAGCAGCTAGGTGATTATTTTTCCTGAAAATAGGCCACTTACTGTGTTTCAGTGAAGATGGTGGAAATTGTGTCTGAAGGGTTAAGGTCAAATCTCTGATTAATAAAACTACTAGCCCATGTGGTGGTGTGTTCTCTTGCTGCTCAAGATTTTTCTAAGAGGTTAATGGAGCATAGAGCCCATTGTGAAATCAAGAAGCTGATTTTCTTGATAAACTGTGTATACAAAAATGCTTAATTTTAAACTAGTCTTTAAAGCCCTGTATATCTGAAAATTCTTTTTCCCCAAGACCCTGGATCAAGTGGGGCTGCATTTGTTTAGTATTAGATATTTGGAAATACTAATAATTCATTGCCCTTCGGTAAGAATGGTTATCAATTGTTCTGTTTGGTAGAGGTAAGAGGATTCCCTTTTTCCCAGCATAGTCAAGGGAAAAAATATTTTGACCCCTTCTACTGCAGGAAGATAAACTGTGCAAAAACAAACCACCGTTTAGTTTGAGCTCTGTTATGTAAATTGCACTGCTAATGATTTTTTTATTGCACATTGTCACTGCAAGAGAGGAAAACCAGACTTCACACTGATTTCTACTGTACCACTGGCAGGTGAATCTATATGCAGTTTCATTGGAATTGCAAGATCAAAGGCAAAATGAGCCTTCCAGTTCTATGCTGTCAAAACAGTAGTTCTGTGCATAGCAAGAGATGTTGCATGATGAGCTCGGTAATCAGCTGAGACAATCAGTTGAGTTTGATGCTAAATTCTGTAGTCTGAGAACACTGCAGCAATTTTTCTGTGTAAAACCAAGAGGAGGGAGAAGAAAAGAAACAAAGGTTAAGAAAATGAAATCTTTATCCAGGTATATGCTATTCCAAACAAATTGTTCTTTCCAGGATTCACTGGAAAATGGACCTACTGCATGAAACAGAGGCAGATTGGTAAAAGCAACCAGAGGCCTATCCATTAGCGGAAATGATACTTGAAAACAAATGGATTTTCCGGGTGTTTTGGAAAACTTTGTTCTCAGAAAGCCATCCGTCTCCATCTCCTGATCAAGACCAAGACAACCTCCAGGCTTCAAAGTGTAACACTGATTGGCCATGGTAGTTCAGATAATGCCACAGCACTGACCCCAGTGGCATCCTGTGGACATGGTCACAGACACAGAGGCTCCATGCATGTGGGAGTGGATTCCTCCCGTCCTTTCTTTTTTTTCTCCAGAGGGTCATGAAACCCTTGCATATGTGCAGAACAGGAATGAGCCCCTGAAATGTTGAGCCTTGTAATCACTCCTCTCCAGCAGAAGAGCTGATTTCTCCTTGACCTTCACGTGTATTAATCACTGGAGGATCTTATTACAACCATTATTTTTAGTACACTTGCCATACCATGACTGTGGCTAGGTCCATTGCATTTTATCATTGATTCTGCTGTAAGTGCTGCTGCTTTGAAAGAGTTCTTAAGTGAAGAGTATTTGGTTCAATTATAACTCAAGGAGTACTGTAGTAAATGTTGGTCAAGAGGAAAATGCATTTGAATAATTTGCTTCCATTGCTAGGAATAATCCCTGCTTAAAAAGCTCTTAATGTTAGAACTGATTTGTTGAAGTGGCATAAAAGAATCTAAAACTACCTTAAACTTGCTTCAGATACTTTGTCCAGTCTATGAACAAGGGCCTGGCTACAGTGATTTCAGCTTCACTGCTGGGCTACACCCCTGTGTTCACCTAGCTAGAGACATACAATAATATATGATTTGTGCATAATAGCGTGCTATTCTTCATAGCTTATTCTGCTAAAACTACAGGGAGCATCTTCGCTAGTGCCTTCAGATTGCTATACCAGTTTGCGTGGTCCTAGATGCCTCTGTTTTGAAATGCCTAATCAGTGACTACTAAAGAGAAGATCTGTGCTGAAGAATCACTAAAGCAGCTGCATTCATCTGGTATGAGGCAGACTGTGATGTGGAAAATGTGCTCACAAGCTTAGTGAGGAGCAATTCCTAAGAAGTTATAGTTATGAACAGACTTCTGTAGGAAACTAGAGAATGCAAAGTTTAACCATGTTTAGGGTACGCTCTAAAATATTTTTGTGAACAGGTGGTGTTCTACAAGAGTAAATAGTCTTAGATAAGCAATACTCCATGAAACAGGAAAAACAAAGCTGTTTTCTGTAATGAACTTTGACTGAAAGAGGAAGTGCTGAAGACTTCCTGAAACATTTTCTAGACCATGCTACCTTTTTGCAGCTTCCAGAAGCAGTTTTACCTTTGAGAAAGCTTGAACTAAGATTCATGGCAAACAGCAGCTGCCTAAAAATGCATTAATATTTTGCTGGCAGAGAGCCTTCTTCCTGTAGTGATTGTTTATTCTTTTTGTTGCTGGGAGTAATTAGCTAGAGCAGTCACTTGCAGCTGTTAGATACTCAGAGCTCCAGCAGAGATCATCAAGGCTTTGTGTGCATTTAGGTTCTGTTTGGAAACCAGTGAGTCTCTGAAGTAGTTTACATCAGGGAGTGCGTTTGGCAATTGGTGGGTCCACTGAAAGAAATGAGATAAACTTATGCTTTTAATTTTCAGTAGAGCAGCTGGGGTCTTACTGTGTAATCCAATTTGGTGTATGTAAATAAAAAGAAAAAATTAAACATTGACCTGCGTGACTTTCCTAGGTTTTATTGTCTGTACATCTGGAGGATGTATGTTTTTGACAGAAAAAAAACTAAATGCCCACCAGGCAAGGTTGAATGGTTGTATCGCAGTATGTCCTTTTTCCCTTGTGTGTATAGAAAGACATTTGTATATGAAACTGTTTTCTGCAGCAATAGATGTGGCTATTTCTCACCTGGAATGATACAAATATGAGCATCAGTTGGTGGGGTTGGTTGTTTTTTTTTTTTTCCTTCCTGAAGGGCTGGAAAACAGAGCTAATAGAAAGCCATAGTTTAGTTTTAGTGTCCTGACCTCTGGTATCAGTGTGCGTATGTCTGATTCAGAAAACTGGTGACCTTACTGTTCCTGACCCTATCCTTTTACCATGTAGGAAACTGAGTTTCCCTTGCAGGTTATTGACACAAGCAAACACAAGTTCTGCCTTGAAGTTCTATAGTTTGCTTCATGTTGAGTTATCTTTGAGGAAAAAACATATTGTGTGAATCCATAATTAAATTCTTTAGCTATTCAGATTTAATGTTAACTGCTAGCTCCTTTCAAAAAGTGGAAAAGTCTTCATGCTCTTCAAGCACTTGAAAAGAACTGGAGGCGTTGCACCTTTGATTCTTTTAGTACTTTACCCCTGTCTGGGAGAGGAACCTCTAACTTACTAGCAAACCAGCAAAATTTAAACATCTGGTTGAAACATGGCTGGTTTCATTTGTTTTTTTAAATAGGGCAGTTAGAGTAGCTTTCCTATCCTGATGTCTGGTCAAAGAACTTAAAATTCTAAAATACTTCTCTTGATGGTACGATGTGTTAAATCTGGTCAGTATGAAAGTTCTTTAAAGCATAATTGAAATTTTGTGGGATGGGTTTTCCCAGAAAAGCTCTCTTTTGCATTTCTGTTGATATAATACTTAAAATAATTTCAGAAGGAAAGACAGACAATGCATGTGGAATGATCTCGGAGAAAATACTGACCTTTTGGGGGGTTGAGACTGAAGAATACTGAGGAGAAAGTACAGAGGAGTTCACAAAATGGTTAATTTCTGATGTCCTGGATTAAAATGTGCAACAATTTATATAGAAATGGGAAGCTAGTGGGTGATATTATTCCAGCTTTTTAAAAGTCTGTTGGTTACAAAACCATGGCTATACTCAATCATTGCATGCACAGTAATGTGTTGTAATTCATCTCTCCTTTCTGCCTTGAAATTGTGACAGTTGTAATAGCTAAATGTTTAAAAATTTAGAAGGTGTAGTTTTAATAAGCTCTGGAAATATTAATGTATACTTTAAAAAGGTCTGCAATCTCAGCAAGAAGTGGTTTGTCTTCATTAAAGAAACATTTGGAAGATGATGCATAAAGAGCAGAAACTATCTGCTCACTCAGTCTATAATTGTTTATACATATCTACTTGCTGTACATAACAATATCTACAGAGAGTATGATGTAAATGAAAGTATGGATTATCCTTGAAAGCGGTATTACCGTGTGTGAGTATATTGTGTTATTCTGTAAAATACAAAACAAACTTTATTGTGCTGTAAAATAGAGCATTTTATTCAAGTTCCAGTTTTTGGAAGGATACTTTTTCTCATCAAGATGAGAAAAGCAATGTCACTTGTTTGAGGTCTGTACAAGCATTTCACAATACACAAGAAAGAGGTACGACAGCTAATTACTTCAAAATGTATGGCATTTTAATTTCGGCTGCCGTGACCTTTTCTTTCAAGATACATACTGATCAGACAAACCGATGGTCTGTAACACTGAAAAGAATCATGGTTTTAGAGCTTGCATTTCTCTTCTGATCATAGCAGTTTGCATTCCTAATCACTTAGCCAGAGTGTGTGGAGGAACTAATGAGCACAGGAGAATAGATGCCAGAAAGTCCTCTCCTGATGAGCCACAGGTATGGCTTCTACTTCCCATTTCAAGTACAGTTAGTTACTCAGGACATCTCCTGTATGACCGCATTCACCAGTAACTAATAAGTAAGCATCTGAGTTGTTTAGGATTGTAGGAAAATCTGCTTTTGAGAACCAAAGTCCAAAAAAATTCCTTCATCCTGGACTTCCAGGATGCATATTTCCCTATTTCGTTCATGCAAAATGTTGTGTGGATATTTTATTGAGGGATCGATATTTTTTCTTATTTTGCATCTCTGTTCTGCACTTCCTCTTCTTAAATGTGCTTCTGATTTTTATTTTTAATGTTAAATCTTCTAACGAAAATCCATGAGGAGACATTGTTAATTTTATGAAGAATGAAAAAAAGGAATTTCATTTATCTCAAACTTCCTTTTTGAGGCTTTGGAGGCCAAAGTAATTTCGTGTCCACCAGTACCGTGTGATTAATTGAAGTTCCCCAAGTCTGATATTTTTCTAAGGAATAAGCTGTATTCACGCAGCACTAGTGCTAATCTGGTTTCATATATTCTGTGTTAGACAATTCTAGAATGGAGACAGTTAGTGACTATGAAATATTTTTCTCACTGCATTAGAAATAAAAAATATCAATCCTGACAGTATCAGGATTGTATATGGTATGTTTGAAAATCTATCCAACAAAGCATGATTGAAGATTTTGAATTGCTAAGCAATCATTATAATCTAGATGTAGATTAAATATAATCAGTAGTAGAGTGTTGTCCTCTTTAAAGCTAAACATTGTCTTTAATACTGAGGTAAATATGCTCATTACAATACCAAACTCATGTGACCTGCTTATGTTAATTTTCCATTTTCAAGCTTTTGTAACTGCGATACAATCAAAGTTAATGTTCAAAGTTAAGTATCCAGGCCTCCAAGATCCTTTGCATCTATGTAGTGCTGGATCATTAACTTTCCTGGTTTGTAAAAATGTGTCTTGTGCCGGCCAAAATTGTCACTGCAGGGGCCTTAGAGGGTGGGGGGAAAGTAGGGAGGGAGATTGTGGGTGTTTTGTGAACCCTTTAGTGAGCACTTCGAAGTCACCTTGACTTGACCTCATGTCCAAGTGCCCTTTTTCCTGTGGTTTTCTCTTTCTCCCCTCAGGAGGTTTAATTTATCAGAGACTCTGTCTACCCCTTCTGTAAACAGTAGCAATCATAGCAAAATCTACAATAAGCTGTCAGAGACGCCTGACCACCACTTGCAACAATGCGCTGTCTCCTCCCTACCTGCACACAGGCCACGGCTGGTCATGGTAGGAGTTGGTCATGATAGGAGAGGCAGTGGACCTTTTCTGAAGAATAGCACCAAATCCAGATCCATAACAAAGTTGAGGTCCTTCCTTTTTTCCTCCTGTGCAGAAGATTGTCTCTTAGAGTATGACATGAAACTTAATGGTAATGTGTTGTGACTGATCCCTATTGCAAGTGTGAACCGTGGCTACTTGCCATGAGTAGGCAAGCGAGTCTGTGTTGTTTATGAAGACAAGAAGTGATACTGCAGTGAGACAGGGAGGTGTGACTGCAATTTGCACCTCTACTTCATTTGCCCAGAGGATCTGTGTGTTCTTTGTTGGTATTTCAGGAAAGTGACAAGGGGACACTAGCCAAATGCACTGTTAACAGATGTAGCAGTGGCACTCAGAGTCAGACACAGAGTCTATCATTCACGCTTAAAGCTTTCTTAAACATATGCATTGCAGGGGTCCCACTACCACCGGAAAGTACTTGCTAATTGCCAGCCAAATGCTGAGTTGTTTCACTTGCTGTAGCACTTTTAAATCAGAGCTGCTGTGTTATGGAGGGAAGGGTTAGCATTTATCCTCGACTTCTATCCTAGTCTTCTGCCAGAAATCCTGGGTCCAACATGCACACTTCTAACACAAATAGGGTGATACCATCAGCCCTTGCTGAACAGCAGATCTAATTTTGCTAATGAGTCTCTCTCATTAATACATCAGTCAGCTTTTTTTAAACTGACATCATAGCCTCTGCCCCTATGAGAGCCTATGTTTAATAGAGAGATTTAAGCGGGAGCCTATTAATGGCATTGTCGTTATTCATCACCGTAATTGTCAATTTCACTCACAAAAAGACAATCACAGTTTAAGCAAGGAAAATGAGCTGTGGCTGAAGTGGGGGACAGACCTGTGGCCCCAGTTTGCTGTATTCTGCTACAGTGGGGCAGATGCAGAGAGGGATATTCTGTCTGCTGGCGTTCTTTAGTGATAGCTGTTATTATTAGGGTGCTTAACAATCTGGGTGCCTTGGCACTTAAATACTTCACAAGCATCCACACCTGTACAAACATTGTCTCTGACTTGCCAGCTGGACTCAAACTGGGGCAGTTCCCCTGTTTTTTGTGGCTGCAATGCAGGTGACTGGCCCGGGTGGGTGAGACAGCTCCCGTATGACATCTGGGTGTCCCTGGTCGGGCTGTGAGCTGGAGCAGAGCCGACCTGCTTCATCAGTGGCTCAGTTTGGAGAAGGACATTTCTGTTTTGTTTTCTTAAAGGGAATCTTCAGTCTTTTGCGTAGTTCAAAGTTACTCTTTGTGTGGATTCTTAAGATTTTTCCAGCTGGTACTGTGTAGCAGGCGAAGTCCTGATGGAAGGAGGTAATATGGTAAAGTGTTGTTCTCTGTTTTGCAAGTATCCCAGAAGCTGTAGCCACTTGTCTGCCTAGTGGCTTGTGTGCCGATTGGTGTGTACATAAGCTGTACAAAGTGCTGTTTTTCACATGCTTGTCTAGCTGTGCAAAGTACATAAAATATTCACTCAGACTCACTCCTGGAGTGGTGAAAAAAACCCTCTTTCTTAATACAGCCAATATCACACACATGCTGTTGCAGCAATCATCCACACCAAAATATTTGTTACAGCTTGTGGTATTAAAGCTGAGTAACCAACTGGTATCTGAAAATTGGGAGCACCTCTGGCATTCCTCGGGTCAGAAGCATACACTGTTCTAAAGGGTGATCAAACCCAGTCCTGTCCAGTCTCCTTCAACGTTTCTATGTTGATGGTGTGTACTGCGGAAGTTTGACTTTGCATGCTCATTGACATGTCATCTGACAACAATTTTTGTAATTCTGTTGAATACATCTTTAAATCCATAACACCAAAGGGTTTCTTTATAAACCACTAAATTACTGTGCAAAACTTTAGTGGTAAATGATGAAAAATTTGGTTGCTATGGGATCATATCTGACAACTGTAATGCAAGAGTACAGTATGGTCTACCAATTCAGCTTTCTTCTGCTGTCCTGAAATGCCAGTGCTTCCTTTTGCATGCTCGTATCCAAGAAGATACTTAAATTCAGGGCATCTACTTCTCACATAATTAGTTAATGTAATATGTTTGGTTGAGGGTGGAGCAGTGGGAGAAGGAATGCTTACTCCCATTGTTTTATGTAAATGAGACCAATAAATCATGTCTGAGACACCCTTAAATTTAAGTTCATAAATTCACAAAGAGAAGCTTTTGCTATGTAGAAATAAGGCTGCTGGGAGTCCTATGTACCTGTGTATGTACTTATGTATCCTGTTGTAGGTTCTCCAAATCTTTTTATTACTTTCTATAGGAATAATTTTAGGAGTTTGTGTATATGGTGGGTAAGGTGTCTTTTAAACCTATTGAAACTCGTCAGATAATCTCAGTGAAGCTACTCCAAGAATAAGAATGACCAACAAAGCCACCACTTCTCTGGATAATAAAATTTTTATTAGCAATATTAGGTGTAGCCAGTGTTGGTATTTCTGGAGACAAAAGGCTTGACTTTAGTTAGCCTATGCGTGCCATTACACTAATAAAAGAGCATAGTCTTGGCCTGACAGTCCTTTTGTCAGGGGAATCAGACTGTCCAAAAGCAGGTCACGATGGGTTTCAATGTTTAGTACAGAAAACTTCTGATTTGGCTTTTCTGTTAATTGTTTAATCTTACCAATAAAAATACAAGGGACCAAGCAGGATTACCCCGGATAACAGCCTTTAAGCAAAGTTAGTTTTCAGGAAAAATTACTCAGTGAACTGCTACAAATTGCCCAGCCCTGGCATTTCTGACCAGTTTGAGAAACCTTAGCCAGTGTTTTGTAAATCAAGGCACTGTAATATTGTGCATCCTCTGGTTTACATATATTTAGTCAGAAAACAGGCATCATTTGAGCACTTCCTGCATTTTCCATGGTTGCCTGTGCAGATTAGAGTATCTAGGCCAACTTCTGAAAACTTAGATCTATTGAAATACGTTTTCAAACATGAAATGTTGCTCTATTTCAGTATTTGAAGAAGATACACTTAAAATGATGCAGAAGTAAAAGCTTGTTTTGGTTCAAGAAACAATTGTGGGTATTTTAGGAAAAGAGCAAATCTGCTGGTTTTGTCTTAAAAAATTCTTCTTGTAAAAGAGCAGTTTAGATACCTTTAAAATAATTCAGCTGAAAATACAACATTTGTGTAGAAGCAAATCAGTTGTTGCACGTGCTGTGTAAAGAAAAAAAAGACATTTTGGTGATTATCATACTGTAATACATATTACCTTTGTTGAAGTTGTGGTTTGTTTCAGCCATTAAGTGGCTTGAAATGGAATATACATTAATGTTTTTATGTAGGAAGTGTATTAATCTATGTAAGTGTACCAATTCTTGAAGATCAGTGCCCTCCAGATGCAAGGTTTTTGGAAAGTCATGAGATATGGGCTATGTTCCAGTTTTCTTACCACAATGTTTAGGAAGTGATTGCACTTCTGTTGCCAGGGGCTTTGTTTTCCCTTGTGCAGTCAAAACAAGAAGCCTTGCTAGCATTTCGTAAAGGCTCACCTACAAAAAGTGAGTGACAGAGGGAAGAAAATGCATAAATGAATGTCAGCCAAGCTCATATTCCTACTGTCTTTCTCTGTGGAAAGTCCATTTTAACGTAGGCATATCTCTGAAAAACAGTGACTTTAAAAGATGATGAGGGGAAAAAAAACCCCACCCAATCTCTGAGTCTGACTTTTTTGGGTATTGTGCTTTCTACCTTAGGTGCTGGAACCCCAGAGACACAGCCCATCACCCATTTAGAGGCTTGTAACCCTGCTTATGATCTGTGGCTCTTAAACATCCATCTGCAGTGGCTTTCTGCTGTTTGTCTGATTGTCCTGTGCAAATAAAACTCGCAATGTTAAGGTGGGAATTGTTGACTTCTATTTCAGGAATTGCTCCGCTCCAGAAATGGTGATGTTGCCTGGTTTTCACTCCTTCCCTGGAGAGACTGTTTAGGAACCAAGAAAACACACCAGTGTTAATGACACAGACTTTTTCTCGGCTGTCAGCTAGAAAAGTTAAATTTTCGTGGTGCTTCATAATCGACATCTGAAGACATGTTTTGAGGGTCTGGGATGGGTGTGGTAGGACCCACACAGGCCTTGTGGGGAGCAGTTCCATCCACGGAAAGATGTCAGCAGCACAGGGTCTTTGCAGACCTATTCTTAGCATTTATTCCAGTCACCAAAATATTCCTGGAAGAAAAAAAGAGGAAAAGTGCTTTTGGTCAGGAACAGTTGCTGACTTCTCTGAATTAAACCATTACTGCAACTTATTTCACACATTAGTGAAATAAGCCTTTTGAAATGTTATAAATAGTTTGCAAGTTAGCCAAGAAACTTGAGCTCTTTTGTCTTCCTGCATCCGATGTCGGCCCCTGTACTGTTTGAGATGTAACTTACCGATGTCTCTGAACTCTCACGTTTCTGATGACTCTGAAATATGAATTCCAAGGGAGGCTAATTTCCTATGTATGGTGAGGAGCATGTGTGACACAAAGACAGATTGTGTTTACATTTAGATAGGAAAGGGAAGAGAACAGGAGATGGCATCGGATCTTTTTTCAAGTTTTTGTGAAATGACTTTTGGCCCTCTTGATCAGGTTATGTTAAAGGAGAATTTAGGGCACAGGACTACAGAAATGCTTTATTTTTATCTGAAGTGGAACTTACTGATTTGTTTCCATGTGTGCTTCTGTGTTACAAGCAATGCAACATTTGTAGAAAATGAAACAAAGATTATCATAGTTTTTGTGGTTTTTTTCCTGTTGTCAACAGGGGCTAACTATATGGAGACAAATTGAAAGGTTCCTTAAGGAGTATTTATGCAAGCTGTATTGTTAAAAAGTTTTTGTGTCTTCATATGTTAGTAGACAGTAATTAAAGATGAACTAAAACTGTTCATAGAATTTAAAGCTCTTAACTAAAATTTGTATTAAAATTCACTGAAATGATATACATGTGGCGTCCATATAAAACAAAGTTTGAGCAGTATTGGGACTCGTAATGGTATTTAGAACTTTAAAGTATCAGTTCAGCCTAAGTACAAAATCAAAACAACCTGTGTGATCAACTTTTGCTGATTTTATTTTTATTTTTCCCCCCTTCCACTATTTGTGCAAGCCAACTAGCCCTTGAGGGCCAAAGGGGTAAGGGTCTAACTTACTAGCTCAAGTCAATGTTTTGAAGCAGTATACAGCAGTCAGTCACATATGCTGAAATTAGTCATGCGAGTGCTTATTTCGCATTGACTGAAAGCCTCCCTTTAAGAACAAATAGACAATATAGTATATATTCAGGTGACTGGAGAAGCTGTGTCAGAAAAGATTATGTATGCAGTTGTTAATTGGCAGTAAATCACCAGCAGTAGGTGGTATAGGAGGTGTAGGAAGGAGCTAACTCCTCTCTTCTATACCTAGATCTGACTTTAAGCTTGGCGGATTCTGAGGAGGAAATCACACTACTGCTGGAACAGGCTTAGGATGTAACTATGAAATGTCTTTGCCTAACAGTGTTTGCAAGGTGCCTCATTTTATCAACAGAATCAGCCAAGGAGGCCATTTATTTTGTTAAGCATTAAAGGCAGCAGTGACTACACAAAGAAAAGGCATACACCAGAATATGACTGCTGTCACTTGTGTTCAAGGAACACTTTCCTTTCAGTGCCTCACCTCAACTTGTATAGCTTCTTGTTCATTCTGTCTTTTCTGTGTGGTGGGAAACTGAGACCCAGATGAGGTGAAAACAGTTGTTCAAGATCATGCGGGGAAATAAACCATCTGAAAATCTTCTTCTTCCACTGCTTTAGCCATTGGAACAGCTGAGAACCCTCCAAGAAGACAAATTATGCTTAAAGTAGCAATTTCAGACAATTTCTGTCTACTCCATTGCTCTGCTTTCCAGACCAATTTGTTATTTCTTCACTGTAAGAATGTAAATTGGGAAGAAGTTTGCAGATGAAGATTTCTTCACAGCGACATTTCAATTGCCTTGTTGGTGTAAAGCTGTTGATCCTTATAATTTAATTGGTAAATGTTCCCTGCAAATATGTGAGGTAAACTGGTAAATTAGAAGTGCATAGTATTTTTGCTTTCAGTCTCCAGGGAAGTAGTCATGTTTCTGCTTTTACTGCAACATCTTTCCTTAAATGCTTACCAAGTATCAGCTGCTGCTTTGATTATTTTTTTTTTTTTTTTGTAAAAGAAACTGCTGTAGAACATTTCCGTACAGATGATGGACAGCTTTGTATCTGCATTCATAGACTGATGAAGAGGCCATACCAGAAATACAGGTCAGGGAGTGAGTAATTCTTTTTGTTAACAACGGTGTGGGATTAGATGCAAGAAGTCTTTAAAGCTCCATTCCTGTTCTGACTCCAAATGGACTTGAAACTCTTCCAGGTTTTTATTCACAGATCATGAAGCCCACGGGTTCCACTACTTATTTTATTGTACTTTGTAATAGCAGGGACAGTTCTGTTGTTAGCCATAACTATAATTATTTATACACCAAGACATTTAATGTTCTTTTTCCAGTACCTATGAGATAAATAAAAATATTCCCCTTAAAAGGGAATGTATATGAACGCACCTTACTTCAAAATAAATAAATAACATTGCAATTTATTTAATTCTTTAAAATTCTTTGGAATTGTTTTATCCAGCCTGGAAGGAGCAACTGGATGTTGAAGACAGACTTAGTCTTTGCACCTGAGATGTGTTTATTCTGTATTTGGAATGAATATCCTAAGAAGAGACTCCAGCTCAGTATTGGCTAAAAGTCTATGAGGATCACATGTAGGTGGTGTGGATTTTCTCTTGAATAAGAGGAAGGGAGATCATTGCATATATTCTAGTAGTTTAATGTTTAGTCATTACATCATTTCCCAATGCTGATGCAATCAGTCTTGTCCTCTCAGTGCTCTTGAAATTATTTGTACCATGTTCTTGAGGAAAATATGAAATGGAATTTTACATTGTGTGAGATATTTAAATCATCTTTTTCCAACTTAAGTTGGTACAGTAGTACGTTGGGTTTGTGTGGCCACGTTTTGGTAGTGGAGGGGCTACAGGGGTGGCTTCTGTGAGAAGCTGCCAGAAGCTTCCCCCATGTCTGATAGAGCCAGTGCCAGCCGGCTCCAAGATGGACCCACCGCTGGACAAGGCCAAGCCCATCAGCGATGGTGGTAGCACCTCTGTGATAACGTATTTAAGAAGGGGGGAAAAAAACTGCTGTGCAACAGCAACTGCAGTGGGAGAAAGGAGTGAGAATATGTGAGAGAAAAAACTATGCAGATGTTGAGGTGAGTGAAGGAGGAGAGGGAGGAGGTGCTCCAGGTGCCAGAGATTCCCATGAAGACCATGGTGAGGCAGGCTGTACCACTGCAGCCCATGGAGTTCCATGGTGGAGCAGATATCCACCTGCAGCCCAGGGAGGATCCCACGCTGGAGCAGGTGGATGCCCAAAGGAGGCTGTGACCCTGTGGAGAGCCCATGCCGGAGCAGGTTTGCTAGCAGGACTTGTGACCCTGTCCCCCCACACTGGAGCAGTCCATTCCTGAAGGGCTGCACCCTGTGGAAAGGACCCCTGCTGGAGCAGCTCATGAAGAACCATGGGAAGGACTGACATTGGAGAAGTTCATGGAGGACTGTCTGCTATGGGAGGGACCCCACGCTGGAACAGGAGAAGAGTGTGAGGAGTCCTCCCTGTGAGGAGGAAGGAGCGGCAGAGACATGTGGTGAACTGACCACAACCCCATTCCCCGTCGCCCTGCACCACTTGGGGGGAGGAGGTAGAGAAAATCGGGAGTGAAGTTGATCCCTGGAAGAAGGGAGGGGTGGGGGGAAGTGGTTTAAGATTTAGTTTTTCTTTCTCATTACCCTACGCTCATTTGATTGGTAATAAATTAAATCAGCTTCCCCAAGTTGAGTATGTTTTGCCCATGATGGTAATTGGTGAATGATCTCCCTGTCCTTCTCTTGACCCACGAGCCTTTCGTTACATTTTTTTCTCCCCTGTCAAGCGGAGGAGAGGAGTGATAGAGCGACTTCGGTGGACACTGGGCATCCAGCTAGGCTCAACTCACCACAAGTAGAATATGGAAGAGGCAGCAGTGGTGTTATAAAGCTGTAAATAAAGCTGTCTGGAAGCAATTTGAAATAAAAAGTAATGTCTGGGTCATTGCATCTTGTCCTCTGTAATCAAAAAGTATCTGTAAACCAGAAGGATTTACAAAATTTCTATTTGGAGCACAGACAAAAAGTGCTTCCTGTTGCATCCTGTTTGTGAAATACTACTACTTCTACCACAAGAACAGAACAGGAGACATCAAGAGTATTGCCAGTAGCCTAAAATTGCTGTCATTGCAGGGACTTTATAAAATATCCTGGAAGTTGTCTTTAGGTGGACTGCAAGAAACTTTGTGAAGCACTATAGAGTAGTGTGCAAGAAACAGACAATGGCAGACCAGTTTCAATTTGAAGTCTACAACATAATTCCATTATATATGCCTTTTAGCTGTTTAAAACACAATAGCTTCCTGTATGATTACACAGTTTTCCTAGACTGTAGAAATGTGTTGAATCAACTTGCATGGTTTATACTTCTGTTGCTAGAATTAATTGCAGTGTCAGTCAGTCTACAGTCAATCAGGAAGATAACATGAAGTTGAGTGGTTGTATGTGTTCCTATGTACTATATACTTAGATCTTTCTATATTTTGCACTCTTTATTTTCAGCTTGGATGGGATTGAAATTTCTTCCTGTCTGAGTAATAAGCCTGATGAGAAGATTTTAAGAATCCAGATGTTTGCACATCAGTTTGAAATAGAAATCCTGTCCCTTGACCTTAAAGTTTTTGTGGCCATTAAAACAGGGTCATGCATGACCATATGAATGAACATAGTTTCTTAGGGACCCTCCTCAAAAGATGAAAACTACTTGGCAGAGGTGGGATATATCTGACGATGTGGGGCAGGACCCTTTTTGGCAAGAGGCTTGCTAATTTTGTGAAGAGACCTTCAAACCAGGGGAGGTTTCTCGTAACCTGAGGCAAGTGAGGGCTCCACAAGCAGAACAGAGATATCCAGGGACTGCAAGACTGGGGGGAGTCACAAACGTGTAAAGAAAATGGAAGACAAGCTGTGGAAACAAGGAAGAGGCACCAGGAGGGTATCTATTGCCTGAGTGTGGAGGGTGGAGTGAGGACACCCAACAGTCAGCTGCAGCTGAAACTGGTGAGGCAATGAAGGGCACAGAGCTTTCCTGTTGTACATCAACAGTAAAAGGAAAGGCTAAGGACAATGTATCGCTTCTGCTCAGTGGAGGCAGAGACCTCATGACAAAGAAAGTGAAAAAAGTTGAAGTGCTCCACTGTTTTGTTGTTGTTGTTTGTTTGTTTTCACTGATAAGGCCTGCCCTTGGGTCCCTGAGTCTCCTAGCAGAGTCTAGGGGAATGACGCTACACATGGGACAGGGGGATGTAGTTAGGGAGCACTGAGACACAAGTCTGTGGCACCTTGGGTTCACCCAGGGGTGCTGTGGGAGCTGCTTCATGACACTGGAGACAGCTCTGTACCATCTTTGAAAGGTCATGGCACCTGGCTCCTGACGAAGGGGAAAAAGGCAAATGTTGCACCCATCTTCAAGAATTCTGAGGAGAGGAACCCAGGTAATGACAGGCTGGTCAGCCACTGAGAAGGCCGTGGAGCAAATCCTCCTGGAAACCACTTCCAGACACAGGAAGGAGAAAGTGACTGGGAGCTGCCAGCACAGGTTTACCAGTGGCAAATCTTGTGCAGCCTGTGTACCCACAGGCTCCTGTGATGAGGTGACTAGCACTGTGGAAGCAGCGGCTGTTGTATGCTTTGACTTTAGCAAGGCCCTTGTCACAGTCTTTCATAGTTTTCTTCTTGCCAAATTGGTGAGATGAGCGCATGTGAAAGTAGGCGGAATGTTGAGTGGGACTGATGGGCTTAGAGAGAGGCGATGAGTGAAATTTTTCTGGGATGTCTCCATTTGGAGATACTCAAACCTCAACTGAACAAGTTCCTGAGGAACCTGATCTAGATGAACCTGGTTTGAGCAGGGTGTTGAACCAGGTGATTTCCAGAAGTCATTTCTAGCGTGTATGTTTTCTATGCTTCCATGAAGTACCAATAAAATTGTTTCTTTTTTAGCTTGCTTTCAAAGTCAGAGGGTTTTGTAACCATCCAAGACTGATTTTTTTATCTGCCCAGATAAGCTGAGCACTTCGCTGCCACCCTATACACACAGCTGTGGATAGTATGTTGTTGCAGTTTCTGATGCCCAAGCTACCACTTCTAGATTTATAGTAGCTTCCACAGCAATGAGTTGTATCTGGAAAAATCAGAGCAGCAGTACTCCTTGAAAGACTTCTGCAGACCACCGTGTCATTTCCTTTTGCATACTTTGTAACAGGGACTAAATTTGGACAAGGAGTCTGCTCCCAGCAGTCTCTTCCTTGACCCTCCTGTGCCTTTTTCAGGTATACACTTGTATGTTACTACATGCATACTGCCTTTGCATGGTTGTAATAAAATTGATATTGCCTACAAGCATCTGATTTCTACGTGTATTGTGCTTTAAGGCAGTGCATCTGCAATGAACCAGTTAGCTGGGAGCCTAGCGTGTGCACCGCCTCATCTGTCAGGTGCTCAGAAAGGGTCTGTGGTGCACTGTACTGCTAACTCTGATACAGGAAAGTGATCTTCACAGTCATTAAGGGGACTGTGCTGCCCTACGCCACGTGTCATGGAAGAAAGTCCTAGAAATTATGTGAGAAGAAGGATAATTGTGTGGAAATGGCTTTTGTCTTGCTGAAAACTGCTGATAATTTAACATGGGTATCTAATCTTGCCATTAAAATATTGTGTGGAAAGCGCCAATTGTAAGCTATTCTTATTTTTTTGGCACAAGTCTGCCTATCTGACATCAAGATGATTATACCCTTTTAAAAAATACGTATGTGTCAATTACAGAATTGTAATTTAAATATCTTAGTTAATTCTTCTTCCACGAGCAACTAAAAATCCTCTTTCAATAATTTAATTTAATTATTTAAATCAATTTTACCCTAGTTATTGTGCTAACGCTAATATAGCTTTCGATACACTTTGCACGGCAGTTCTGCTTGTCTAGGGAATGAGCCCCAAAAGGACATTTTGCCACAGAAAACTGCCCTGAACTTGTGTTCCAAAACTCCCTTCTGCAGCCCTTGTGGCATGCCTCCAGCTCTCCTCCGCACAACTAATCCTTTCCTGGACGTTGTCAGTCTCCCAAAACCTCCTTTTAACTTTTATAGGAGGGGTTGGTGCACAGTCTGTAATGGAAAAATGAGCTTACACTAGGGTTGCAGCAGGTGACTTACTGTAGGGGAAAGCAGTAGAATGTTTCTTGCTTCTTCAGGGCTGGGGTGAGGGGAGACGGAGAAGGGAGAACAGGTATTTTATTAGGAAAAGGTGTAGGAACTTGCTGGTTTTTGGATTCCGCCTGTGTTATAAACCATTGTGCAGGCTGTTGAAAGGTCTGGATTCAAAGGAAGTTGTTAAAAGAAATAACCTTTCTTTCTGAGTTTTGTAGAACCAGTAGACAACAGAGCTCTTAGATGGAATGAATTTTATATACAAGTACAGCATTTTTTTTTCAGGTGCTGGTCTTTTCCACTGTGGGTGTCTTTACTCATCTTAAATTTGAATCAATAACAACAGTAGGTGAACAGGCTGATTCTTTGTTGTCCTAACAGGTTGAAAGGTTTCTTATGTGTGTTTTCTCTTCAGTCTGTTACTACTCCTTTGAAGAGAGAATGTCAGTCAGATATGTTGGGCAGCTCACTGCTCTTAGTAGGATGCTTTTGTAACAGTTACGTATGTGACATATGTAAGAAACACTGAGCTTATCTGTTTTCAGAGAATTTGTTTAGTGGCTAGAACCTGAGGGAACTAGTTGTACTATACAAGTCTGGGGTGAAAAGAGGACATTTTGTGCGTGTGCAACAGAAGAGGGAGGGCGACTGAATTAGTCTGGTAGATCCGGGTAACACAGTGAATTCTCCCTCTTCTTTGTTGGCTTAATCACGTGGCAATCAGCTTGAATTTTATTTCTTTAAAGGGTTATAGTTTTCCCTGTTTCAGCTGCTTACTTGGTATCTTTGTTTATATCTGTGTTAAAGGAGATACAATATTCAGCCTCTCCTTGAACATGCACGTTATTACCCACACCTTAATGAGAAATGTTCACAGTTGCTTTTGCTGAGAAGCTAAGTGCCTGTATTTCCTTTTGAAAACACTAAGTACTTTATGTCATTGTATCTTTGGTAAGTTAAAACTAGGGTTTGTTGCATAAAGAAAACTTTGTTTATTTCCTCCAGCTCTAGTTGTGAGGCTTCCTTAGTGCCAAAGCGCTCTGGTTGCAGATGGTAGAATATTTCAAGCAACTGAAAAGAGCTGGATAAATTAGAAATTCCTGTTTTAAAAGCAGCAGAAAACATGACATTTAAATTCTGCATTGTATATGGAGGCTGGACTTAAAAAGAAATAATAAAATCCGGTGCCACTGAATGACTAGATTACTTCATAGTTCAGATGTGTTTTTGTTTGGTCAAGGCTTGTTCTTATACTGAGCCCAACAGCACTGTAACCAGTCTGATCTCCTTGGGGCTGCTTCCGGCATAGAATGAAGGACACTTGCACTGTTGTCAGATTGGTAGCGTACTGTTAAGAGATGGTAACAGTTATTTCTCATCTTAAAATAGCTGTAGAAATTAGGTCAGTTCTGGTTACGGAAACTATCCGCTCCAACTTTTCAGTGCCATCCTCCAGAAATACACAAGGCATAGTCAGAAGAGCAGTTTGGCTAGCCTTTACTATTTTTCAAAGGCTTTGTTTATAAACAAAGGGTAGAAAGGATCAGCACAACTGAAAAAGTTTACCAGCAGACACAGAAGAGAGCCTAGCCCTGAAAAAGAGCTGGGTTTCTTCACTACCAGGTTTTGCTTAAGCAGGGCTCTTTAGCCTGAATGCTGCCTCCTGCTGTGTTCTGGAATACAGATGTAGCACCTTCTTTGTGGTAAAACAGAGCTCTGCCAAAAGGCATTGCCCCCATTGGTCTCCCGATCAAATAGGAGCAATCTGCAAGAGACCCCATTTTTGGCTAGCCTTGGTTCAAAGGGTCGGCACAACTTAAAAACTGAAGGCTTCTGTCTCTAAGACAGATAAGGGCTCTGTGACCTGCTATAGATTTGTATCCTAAAAAAGAAGAGCAGTGAGCTTCCCACAGCTACCTGCAAGCAGAATTATGTAATGCAACTATTTATGATACGTGTCAAATATAGACGTAAGAGAGCAGTCTTTTAAAACAGCCTCCCAAAGTAGCCGAGAGGTATGATGCTCAAAAGCTATGTTTCTTGATGTTAGGTCTCTGGACCTGCCTCTGATTAAATTACATTGTGGGCAAATTCTGTTTGGTGTTGGGGCATCTTTTAAGAATGTACTTTTTCAGCCACAATGTTTAAAAACTTGAGGAAGAAGAACCTGTCTGGAATGCAAAGTAAAGCGTTGTGCACTGCAGTCTTTTCCATGTTATTTCTCCATGGACTGCCATTTCTACCTTTTTAAAGTTCCTGTGTTCCCACATTAAGTATATTCTGGCCTCAGCCTGAGTTGGGTGCACCTCAGATTAAACTAGGTGCTGTTTCTGCAGCCTGTAAGATACCAAGAGAATTAAGGAAGCATTAAAACCTGGAGATCAGTATCTGTGGGAAATAGCTGCTTTTAAAAAGGGAGCAATTAGCATTTCCTCTTATTTGCATATAAATTTTTCAACCTTCAGAATTATTCGTGTTTATCGTTTACAGTATTTATACTGTGATTTTTTTTTTTTTGTAACTGATCTGTTGTAGCTCCATGTTAACGATGAAGGATTTTCTGTCTCATGCAGATTATCAAGCAGTTTGTAAAGGGGAGGCTTGCTTGTATATGATATGTAAAGCACATCTAAGAATGATAGTTAATACTGAGGCTTTTACATTAGATTAGTCCAACTTTGAGCCACATCTAGACTGGGATTTTCCAGTTCCTGTCTCCCACTAGTTCTTTGTTGCTTGTCATATTGCAATTGGCCCTACTAAAAAGTCTGTCCTCACCTTTTTTATAAGCCCCCTTTAAGTATTGAAAGGTCTCAATAAGGTCTCCCCGGAGCCTTCTTTTCTCCAGGCTGAACAACCCCAACTCTCTCAGCCTGTCTTCATAGGAAAGGTCTTCCAGCCCTCTGATCATCTTTGTGGATCTCCTCTGGACGCAGTCCTACAGGTCCATGTCTTTCCTGTGCTGAGGGCACCAGAACTGGACACAGTACTCCAGGTGGGGTCTCACCAGAGCAGAGTAGAGGGGCAGAATCACCTCCCTCGACCTGCTGGCCATGCTTCTTCTGATGTAGCCCAGGATACGGTTGTCCTTCTGGGCTCTGAGCATACATTGCTGGCTCATGTCCAGCTTTTCACCCACCAGTACCCCCAAATCTTTCTCCACAGGGCAGCTTTCAATCCCTTCATCCCCCAGCCTGTGTTGGTACTGGGGATTGCCCCAGCCCACCTGCAGGACCTTGTACTTGGCCTTATTGAACCTCATGAGGTTCATACAGGCCCACTTCTTGAGCTTGTCCCAGTCTCTCTGGGTGGCATCCCATCCCTCAGGTATGTTAACCGCACCAGTCACCTTGGTGTCACCTGCAAATTTGCTGAGGGTGCACTCAATCCCACTGTCTGTGTCGTTGATGAAGATATTGAACAGTACTGGTCCTCATATGGACCCGTGAGGGACGCCACTTCTCACCGATCTCCATCTGGACATTGAGCAGTTGACCACTACCCTCTGGATGCGACCATCCAACCAATTCCTCATCCACTGAACAGTCCACCCATCAAATCCATCTCTCTTCAATTTAAAGAGAAGGATGTTGTGGGGGACCATGTCAGAGGCCTAAGAAGGAATGGTTTGAAGAAAGGGGCCTTATATAACTATTGTGACCAAGTTTGTAAAAGTAATTTTGTCAAATCCTACTTTTCAAAGAGATGCCAACAGTATTGATGTTAACAATGTCCATACAGATTCACAAGTTCGGTCTCTTTGTACCTGTGACTATGCATGAAAACTAGCTCACTTTTACCATGAATATTTATGGTCTGCAGTAATCTGATTAACCATAAAATTTAACAGCATGTTAGCTCCATGACCTGACAACTCTAAATCCTTGCAGGGTCAATGATGCATTTTGATTGATATGAAATGATCAGAATTTATTGGAGGTTTTCCATGGTTGCTCCGTGACAGAAATATAACTAGCTAAATATATTGTAATATGAAATATGTAAAGCAGTGGATTTATCTAGCCAGGGGTTTTCAATTTTTTGATAATTTACAAAGGAAAGTGTGAACCCTTCAGAAAGTACATCCTTGTGGATTGCTACATAGCACATGCAAACTCATTTTTCTAAATCGTCTCTCATTTGACACCCTTAACATTGTATTATGAAACCTTCAGGATTCTGAAGACCACAAACTAAAACCACTCTCATATTAGTTAACTGTTTGCATGGATAATTTTTCTTTTCCGAAGTTTCAATGACTTGATCACTAACTGACTCTAGAGGGCATAGATATTTTAGTTGTAGCCATCTGGCTACACTATGAAGAGCACTGCATTTTGTCAAGTGGTGTTGCAGTTGTCAGGACACTGTCTTTTGGAGATGATTGTCTTCTGCCTCTACTACACCTGGAGAAGAGTATAACTGGCCTTGAACAGGGTGAGAAGGTCTGTATGAGCAGTTCTCAAGTTAAAGAGAATATAGGAAACATGCAGGAGCCAGAAAATTAATTTAACTCAATCTGGACTTTCTTTAACAGAGGCAAATGAGTTTAGGAAGCCAGATAGTGATGGAGATGCATTTTTTCTAAATTTCAAAGAGAAGGGATGATTTAAAATAATCTGTAATATTTGTCATTCTCAGAGAATGAGCATGAAACAGTGTGACCAAAAAGACTGTTATGTGACTTAAATGAAGAAATTTAGCAGGTGATTACACTTTCTATAATTATTTTGCTTTTAGGTATGAAGGTTGATAGCTTTAACCCTCTGTACTTTTTGGACCTTCAGCATCGGGCACAGAACTTCCAATGGTGCTCTTCTTTTAGTAACTTTCTCCAAGTCATGATGGACACGTGCTTTTTAAGCATTCCCTGTAATCTCCATTTGTGGAGTAAGGGGATTGCCAGACAGCCAGACTTGGAAAATTTTTTTGGAGGACTACAGTTGTAAGTATAGTTTTAAATATACATCATAATTAGGGCATTTTCTGGTAGTTCTGTATTGTACAGCATGTATTATTATGTCCAGGTGAACAGCAAAACTTACTTTTAAAAATAACTTGGGATCTATTGTTACTTTATTTCACCTGTATAATATGATTTAAATTTAAAATTAAAAACTAAAAGTTCCCTCTGAATCTTTCTCAGTGTGCTGGTAGAATTCCTGTGCAGCACACAAGATAGTAGTTCTTCTACTCACGTTATTGTTTCTAAATATAAAAGAATAGCAACTTGCTAATACAGTAGTCATTGTGGCCCTTTATGGGCTCCCAGAAAAACAATCTGAGAAGAAATCCTTAGACTGTGTTGAATACATAAAAACTCAGGAAATTTCAAATGTGCTGTGATCAGCAAAAGTAAGTCACAGATCTGATGGATTCTAGATTGTCTTCAGAAGCAGTTTTCTATCAGCACAGGACCTTCATTAGAGAGTAGTGCTTAATCTTGTTCCAATTGCTTGTGTTTTCATACAAGATGTGCGGCACAGAAAACTTAGTAAGCACAAATGAAGGTTTAAAGTGAGAGACCAATGCCATTTTCCATTCTTTCATGAAGATGCCTGAAAGTCAGTGGGATTGCGCACTTGTATGTGTTTAGCAATGTGACTCTCCGCTAAGCAGGAACGTGGCCCTGGCTCTCCTCCGACCACCCTTCCTCCCAGATGAAGTGATTTGAAAGGAGGCAGGAGCAGCTGTTCAAGCACTGCTTCTCATGGACTCCACGTGCCGTTTAAAACACCTGGCAAACTGAAAACTTTTCTTCTCCCCAAGTCGTGAGAGAGCACCTGACTCTATTTGGATGCCTGTCGATCATAATTTTTTTGAAGACTTGCTAAGACAAAATCAATGGCACTTTCAACAGATGCTCTGTGAGTAACATTAGGAGTCGCATTAGCAGGTAGCAGTTGTTGGTAACCTCTTACGTGAGTGACCTCCCAGCTGCGTGTGAGGAGGGACTTCGAGGCCAAAGCTGTCTGGAAAAGGCTGCACAGCCCAGAGGTGGCAGACCAGCTTAATCTGCTGTGCAGTTCCCTTTTTTTATTTACATATTTTTGAAGTTGAGTGAAAAGTGCAGTGAGAATTCAAAAATTGGGAAGAATATGAAAAGCATAGCTTGTATTTGATCTGCAGCATCGAGCTTTTGCTTTAGATCTCTCTGGAGGTTGTGACAAAGTACTCTGGTCCCACTTGATCAAGCCAGCCAGAAATCATTTTCTTCTTGCTAAATGGTTGCAAACTTTACAGGATTTTATAAACTTTGCCTAGCAGAGGCAAGACAGTGATTGGAAGTGTAAGAACAAATTACTCAAGTCCCTAAAGATAGTCTTCTAGGTCCTCACTGGGAAAAAAAAAAAAAAGACCAAAAAAAAAGGAATCAAAATTTAACATCAATTTATCTAACATTCAGTAATCTAAATCAATTTGGAAGGGAAAAAGACTCTGACAGAAGACCGATATGAACTGTCTTAACTAGAAAGATCAAATTTTCTTTTTAAACAAGAATGCTTTCTACCAACCTCAGCAAAAAGGAAGCTGCATCTTGTTGACTTTTTTTTTGACAATTAATTGGAGTTCTATCACTTCCCAGGGGTTAATTTTGTAGGTTTAAGAAGTACATTTATTTAACAGTATTGTGATGTTTGTTTAATAACATTGAGATGTTATTTATTCACCAGTGAGAGGGCTTGAAAGAGGATCTCCTAACACGCAAAAGCAAATTTTGCTGTTAAAAAGCAGAATGTTAAGTCTTCTTTCAAACAAAATCAATCTGCGTATGGCATTCTGAAGTGAATAACAAATATTCAAACTATACTATGAGACCATACAAGATAAATTCAAGGGCAGAGAGAAGAGGATTCCAAAAACTTTACAGTGCAATGCAGGGTTGTTCCACACTGCATTTGACTTTATATCTAAATTTGTGTCTTATATTTGACCACACAAGAAGGAAAAAAAGCTACTGGGTAAACCAGGCCTCTAAAGTTGATTTCGGATAGCACACATCCTACCGTATACCCGCATGTAGACTGAGCAATATTAATGGAAGCAATGTGGCTGCATTCGCTTTACATTACATCCATGCTAATTGCCAGCTTCTTAACAGAGGTGATTAACTACTAATAGAAGCCTGTGTTATAGTACTTGTCCTTAATCTGGCTTGTGTATCTCTACACAATTTTATTGTGCTGCATAGGCATGCCCTTAATAATATCATTATGTTCAAGTCTGTTCTCTTTGGCCTATTATGTGCTCTGTCAAGGAAGGTAAAAATCTCAACTTTGCCATGACCAAAGTCACTATTTCTTGGCCCTGTAGAGGCAGTAAAAAATATTTTCTTTTAAATCAGTGTACACATGTGCAGAAAGAAGATGTGACTTTTTTTTTTTTACTTTTTCTTCACGGCTTAAGATGTTTTTAAGGAAGGAATTTTCACAGTTCGTGTGGAAGAAAATTGAAGGCACAGTGTTCCCAATGACAGCTTTCAGACTGCTGGGAAGTTAAACGTAAATCTGTGGTAACTTGATGTTGGGCTGCCTGCAGCTGGCCAGCATGCATTACCCATTCCTGCATTACAGGCGTGAAGGAGAGCCTGCAAGGAGACAAAGAAAATCATGTTTTTTACGTGTAGAAATGATGTCTGGTCTACAAGCACCCAATGAAGAGCCTACCTGGACTATATAGTGGCACAAAGTAACTCAAAGGAGAGAACTGCTTCTCTAAAAATAGTATATCTTCTTAGTATTAACCTCTGCTCTCTTTGTAGCCCCCAAAACAAACAATAAAAGGTAGATGGTGGCAAATGTTTTGCTCTCTATCTGCTACTGTTGTAAAACTTTATCAGATAAGCAAATTTTAAAAGCCAATCGGAAATACCAGCTTCTGTGTATAGAAGTAAGGTATTCATGGCAAATATGAAGGAGCCTGAATACTTGCTTAACTAACTTAATCCACTATTATTTTGACGTGCTTAAAACACCTGCCTTTCAGACAGAGATGGTATATTCTTCATGGGGCATTTTCTAGTTTGAGACAGTGGTATTTTGCTAAGGAAACACAGAGCTTTATTGATGCCAGTTTGACTGGCTTTGACTGACTCTGGTGTTATGTAGCTTTTGGCATTTTTATGCATCAGCCTACTTTCCAGGGGAATTAGGAAGTTTGCAGACTGTTTTGGATGTTCAGCTGGGTATGTAATAGTACAGAGATGAAAGACACTACTTATCTGAAATTACTAGGAACATATAGACGGCAAAGTGTATTCACAAATACAAGGTCATGCTCTTCTCTGATACCATGCTGTCCATCATAGTAGCTTCTATACAATGCCTTGAGTCTCTCCTTAGGGTAGCCTGTGATCAGATCTACAAATTCTTTAGGTTCAGAGATCTCTTGTAGTATATATAGCATTTAGTATAAGCAGGCCATTACCTCAGTGCATCTCTAACTACTGCTTTAAAATAAGCAATTAAGAATGAAATGCTAGCCATAGAGTTACAAGGAAATTTATTATTATATGTAGGCTTGAATAGATAATTATGTGAGTATATATAATAATGGAGCACGGTAGCTGGATTTAAAGGTAGAAGCTCTGTGAGTTGGTGTACGATTCTTTAGTGATAAATGGGAGATGGATAGCTGGACTTGTGTTTTTGATCAGGAATGCTACATGTTCCGCTTCCTCTGCACCAGATATTAAAAATATTCATTAAAATCTAGCATCAGTTAAGAGGTTCTGGTGGAATCGGTAAAGTTGTACGAAATAAAGTTTAAACACATTAATTTTAACAGTTTAACAAGCGCAGACGTGTCTACCTCCCTTCACAATGCACAATTTCCTTGAAGCCAGAGAGCGGGTATAATGGGTATTTAAGTTAGGCATGCCTCTTTGCCATTAAATTAGAATGAAATTGCCTCCTACAACTAAAATGCTACCCATGGGCGTAAAATAATATGATTTGTTTTGTAAACAGATCAAACAACCTTTATTAGATGACGGTGACTGTGGGAGAAGCAGCATTTTATTAACATTTGAGTGTGTATATCTTCCATTCATTATATTTAATCAAAGTATGCATTTGACAGCAACCTAGGGACTAGAGTTAAACTTTCCTGCTTTCATGTGCGTTAGACACTGCTAACTTTTAACTGCAAAAAATACCTTTTTATTTTCCTGTTGCTGATGTGTAATATGAAGGAGCTAAAATAATAAAAAAGTGGAAGGGTGCGAAGACCAGGGGAGCTCAGCAGCTGTATAGTCTCAGTAATTTCAGGAGCTAACTGGTGCTAAGAATTTCCTTGGGGAAAAACCTGTGAGTGAAGAGGAGCACTGCATGGGAGTGCGCTCTCAAGAAGGGCTGGTGTCTCCCAGAATTTCTGCAGGGTTTCTTTAAGGGTTGCATATTGCATTTGTGATTGTAAAGTTGTATGTTTAAGAAGAGAAATTTAGTTCCCACATCCATGCCAAATTCAGATAATACCATTCTGTCTCCAGTAACCTATGCTAGATTTTTTCATTAGCTTTCCTTTCTAAACTCCAGAAGAGTTACGCTGTACCCTTACATGTCAGGCACAGGCCATGACTGTAGTTGCAAATAGCCTAGTATTTTAATTCTGAATAAGTCTGGTAACAGCCCTATGGGGTGCTCTCCAGTTGATATCTCAATTGCATATCTATAGTCTAAAGGTTCCTTGGGCTGAGAACAGGAGTCAACTGTGACTAGATTTTAGCCTTTTTGGCAGATGTCTGTCTGTTACCATCTCCAAGTTGGCTGCATTAAGCCCCCTAGTTGAATGCTGAACTTTCAAGATACTCTACTAGCTTAAATATTCACATTTCTTACTGCACCAGCCTTGAGGACATTTTGATGTTCAGGGACACATACAAGTTGAAATAGGCAACATATCAGGTTTATAATGGCTTTGTACAAAATTCCTCAAATTTCAACTGGGCAAAAGAGGTAATTGGAGGTTAGAGCTAGATGAAACTGGCTTTCTATCGCTGATTTCCTCACCCATCTGCAGGAACTTTGAGGTGTGATCAGAGAATTAAGGAGTGTTGTGTCCTCTTTGTGAACTGTTACTGAATCATAACACATTTGTGTGTGTTTCAGTCAGTTGAATTTCTTTTATCTTGGCTGATCCTGTAGCCAAATGAAGGTCATTTTTGCTAGGATAAGTCTATTTGTTTCTCTTCCCCAGGAGCTGCTTCCTCTGTGAGTGCTTCTCAGTTCTCCAGTCCCTTTTGTCCAGCGCTCGGAGGGAATAATGCTATCCCTTCACACCTCTGCAGAAACAGTGTGGACACTCCTTGCCCAGATGCTAGTTATTTCAGTCTCTATGTCTTGGTTGGCTCTCAAATTACAGTGTAGTCATGGATAAAGATACCTGCTTCCTATGCCCTTAACAGGCATAAGAGGCAGAGGGCAGGGAAAAGGTAGCCGTGAGGCATAGGGATATGCAATTTCTGAAGTCAAGTTAATATTCTTAGCTTGAATATAGGATCACAAGGTTTTCACAGCTCCTCAAGCTGCAAAAAGGTCTTATCAGTTTAGCCAATTTGCATTTGGAAACTGGAATAAAATTTCCAAGGTTGCTATCAGCCCAGCACCCCTTACTTTCTTGTGAGGAAAAGGCAGATTGAGCCATATTGTTGACAACAACAACAACAACATCATGAAAATAGGGCATTGGAGGCAACTGTGTACAATCACAGAATAAATAGGAGGTTGTCATTTGGGTACTTCAATTTGCAATCTTCACGCTTTCTCAGTGTGAAGATTAACTTTTAACGAGTAATGTTATGTAGGTTGCTGCCTTCCAGTGGTGAATATACTGAGACAGGAATAAACATGGGGGCAACTGGTAGTGATCTCTATTTGTTTCCTGGCACACTGGATTATAAGAGCAAAAGAAATCTTAATAGAAATGTATGCATTGACTGCTTCATGAACACTTTTATGAAATCCCTCATTTGCAGAAAGAACAGCTGTGGAATAGAGAAGTGTCTTCTTATGGTGTTTCTATCCTAGAGTTCACTTCCACTGGATTTTGAACGCTTCAGAGGTGAGAAACGGTAACTTGTGCTTTCATGCCTCCTCCAAAGTTCAGCAACATCTCAAAGCATCAGAGTGTTTGAGTGCTGAGGCTGAGCTTGTGCCACCACAAATGCAGGCTCGGAGGTCCTGTGCTGCAAACACCTGGAGTGTGGCAGTCACGAGGCCCCGGGGACTCGAGGTTCCCAGACATTGCCAAGTCCAAGTAATCCAGTCCCTGTCTGGACCCACACCTGTTTTGTTGCCGGGTTCAAGATGCAGTGCTTGCTACCGTCAATTATTTTTCCTTTCCATGAAAAGCATGTAGGGTACAGCACATATTTGAGAAAGACATTTAAGGCTGCAAAATCCACGTCATAATGGCGGGGAAATACATCCGTGTAGCTTTACTAGATCCTTTACATGCTCTTTAATTCGATTGTTACATTACACTTACCTTGACACGTATTCAGTCCCACAGTACTCAGAGGAACCCAGGATCATAAACAGTGTTAGATAAATGTTTCCTTATTTTAAGTAAACTCTCTTGTGTGATTTTAAAATTTTAATATGTGGATTTACTGTCGAGGTATATAATCTTTATATGCTAATATACAAAACACCAACATACTACACAGTAGTCCTCACAGTAACACCCAAATTTCCTTGATCAGGCAATTAAAAATATGAAAATTTAGATATATCTAATTCTGTGGAGTTTATCTGCATGTTTTAATCCAGTGGTTCTCAGCTTCTTTCTGAAGTTCAGAGTATTAAAGAAAAACCAACAAACCAATCCCAAAACACTAAAATTAAACTGTTATGCTGAACTCAGTATATTTTTCTTATCTGGGAGAATTACCTGTATATCTGGCCTGTACTGTTTTCCATCTCACCTTAAAAAAAGTTTGTTTTGAACAGGAACAAAACTGTGCTTTAGTAGTAAATGGAAATTAGCCAACTGAGTATTTATCAAAGGGGTGTGCAAGGTGTTGTTTTTGCATTCAGACAGACTGGTGCATGAGTCGTACTGAATTTTTCTATTCCTTACACTAATGAGAATAGACTCAGACACACACAAAAAACCCCAAACAACAACAACAAAAACAAAGAAAAAACCAAAACCAAAACCAAACAAACCCACTAACAACACTTTTGACTAAAAAGAACAGGATTGTGCCTTGTGTGAGAGGGGCTTGTGCAGTTTGGGGTGTTGAATCCTCCATGCACACAGACAAGCTAGGCAGCAAAGCTGAATGTGGAATGCCTCTTCTGCACAAGGAAGAGGCCAAACAAAGTGAGTAAATGATGCACTCTGGAAAAAAAACAAAAAAACCCAGAGCCTGCAGTGTCTGTTGTTTCATTTCCTCTCCCCTGTGCTTCCAAACGTCTATACCCACCTTCACTTTGTTAATTGTTGCTTTATTTCAGCTCAATACTTACTGCAAATTGGCTGTGGTAGGAGTAGAGACTTTTAGACACCATTGAGCTAATCAGATTAGGGACACAGATACTGCTGTGACCAACTATTGTGTGTGTGAAAAGACAAATGGAAAAATGCTCCCTTAACACTCTTCGTAATGAGCAGTTGCGGTAAACGTGTGACTTATCAAGACTCTGGCAAAAGACTGATCTTTATTTCTTGTCTCCAGTCACACACCGTGATTCAGGGTTACAAAAGGCTCCATCTGTCACGTGGCAGGAACCACTGTTTTGGGGATTACTACTACAGGTGTTCAAATAAGTAGCTGTATACCTGGCCTGCTGTGTTGTTGTTGCTGGCAATGGCTGTTTGGTGGGACATTTTTACTGGGGAGACTTTTAAGAAACTGATATCTTTCAAGGCATCAGCAGACTAAAATACATTTAAATTCTATGCGTGCTGTTCCCTGAAAATTCAGTTAGTTTCATGAAAGTGCTGTTGCAACCATCAGTTACCTGAGCTAGTTCATTTTGTAAAGTGGGCTTATGTAAGGCTAATGAATTTGACTGGCTGGACTGTCAGGGACCAGGTGAGTGAAACTGCAGTTTACTTGCCTGCAGTGGTCTGATTTGTACAGGATGGTGTTTAAGACCATGTCAGCAGTTCAGGTTTTATCCTTCTGTGCTTCCTTGACTACTTTGGATGTTGCTACCTTTGAATGCAAAAAGGATTAGACTTAAAAAAAAAAGAGTGTGAGTTGCTCTGTAGGACCTTAAATCTGGTTTGGAACAGAATATGGATCCTTCCTGTCCTGACATTACTGTGATTTGTAATATTTAGCTTATTTAAAAGGCATTGTCATCTGTGTGCAATGCAAGAGGTACTTCCTGGGCAAAACATTCCCTGCGATTGTCTTGGTCAGTCATACGCTTGATATGTTGACACTGTTACTGCTAATGATCTAGGAATTCAGAAAACACATATCAGCAACAAACCAGTAGATTCTCTATATCAGTGCTTAGTGTCCTAGCATCTCAACAAAGATGTTGAGATGGCAACAGAGATTGCCAGTCTAAAGCAATTGCTTTTGCATTTCCTCCTTGTTGGGAAAAAAAAGAAAAATTATATGAGGGGAATGAGGTAATGAATTTGTTTTCACAGACTGTAACACATTCCTTTCCAGTAGTGACTCTTTCAAACAACTGAAACCTGCAGACAAAAATAGAAATAAAAATAATTAAAATTTAATGTTAACCAACATTGTGATACAGTTCGAAGTTGTTAAATACTTCTGTCGAGCTGATTCAAGGACAACAGTTCTTGAGACTTCAAGGTTAGATTTTTAGTTATGAGGACAGTTTCCCCACAATAACCTAATAACAGACAAATTATGAAACACTAAATAACATCTATGTCTGTTTTGGCTACCAGTCAAATAGCAGAGAATACAGAGGAGATTTACAGCCTGACAGCTTATCCATGGTCTGCCAACCTGGGACTGGAAGAAACAGTTAGTGCCAGAGCCAAGATGATAAGTAAGATGAGAACAGAAGTTCAGCATCCCTTTGCCTTCTAAACTACATGTTGCCTGGGCTATGTTTTTGGGATGGATTTCTGTCTGCAGATACTGATACTTTCTAGAGGAGAGGAAACAGCCTTGGCAGTAGGTAGCTCATGGGTTGTTTGACTTGCAGATCTAAAGCTCACCTCTTTTTCATGCCTAAAGCTCATGAAAAACAAAGAGTTTTGCCCTTACTGTGTGAAAGGGAAGGTTGAGCCTGACACAATTTGACAAAAGATGCAAGAAAATTTAAAAGGGTTATATCACTTTTGCAAGGTTTTGCTGGAAGCACTATAGAATCAACATAAGCAAACATAATTGGAAGCAAAATGGGAGCAATGCACAATATTAGGGCAGATGAGACCTGTGGTTCAGTCTGAAGCAAATGCTATGTTTAAGTGGATCCAGCAAATTAATTTGTTGTTGGAAATACTAACACTAAAAGTGAAGTCAAATTTGGTAGTGGGAAAAGTAATTCATGGGTTTACTGAGGTGAGCTTATTTCTGCGAAGAATCTAGATCATCAGAGCGTATAAAAATATGGCAAATAAGAGAAAAGCTATGGTTTGTAATACCAGCATTAAAAATACCCAGTACCAGGTAAAAAAGTCTAATCTCATGTCTTGTTGAAAGGGATGATGAATCCCCAGAAGGCACAAGGCACCAACAGGGAGGACCTCTTTCAGAGAATGTGGGAGCTGTTTTGGATCGTGCAGAGTTGTAATTGTCAAACTGTCCCAGCCATCTTACCTGTAGGAAGCATCTGGAAGAGGTGTGTGTTAGGCTAATTGCTTTCAGCATCATAAGTGAATTAGGAATAGATGGCAACAAGTCTTTGGCTGCACAAGGAGCAAAGATGAAACCTTTTTTTAATGTGCTTCCAAAATTGTTACTAGAAAATTCATCTCTGTTAAATGGAGAGGAACTGTGAAAGAGAACTGGTGTTGAACCATTTTCTACTTGAATTGTCACTTAAGATTCTGGTAGGTGCCCTAGAAAATGTGCGTGTGTGAACAACCACACTTGGGAGAGACAGCTTTCTTAGAAACATGGCACCAGTGGCGACCTTGCCTGATGCATTGCAGCAGGAAACAGTGAATTTTGTTTTCATAAGTTGTTCTCTTTATTTCCAGCCTCTACTTATATGAGGGTGCCTGTCTTGGTGCTGACACCCTGCTTGGTTCTACCTCACATTTGTGTTTGTGGACCCATTTCTGCAAGCAAAAAGAGATCCAAGAGGTACAAATGTTCATCTACTGACACAAAAAAAATTGCCCATGTAGCTTAGTTATTTGCTCACAACTTGGTAACAACAAACAAAATCCCAGAGCATGGGAAATTGTCTGGAGATCATATATATGTACAGGATTATTTGCTTTTTCAATGTTTTTGCAGTGTGTTTGATAAAAACAGTAAGTAGAGCACATTTGTTAATTTTATCTTCCATCCTCATTTCACTCCAACAATATTTGTGGCTGCCTTTCACTGTAAAAAATAGAATGAAAAAATCTCACTTCAAATATAATCTTTGGGTTTGGAACTCCTTGTTGAGGCAAAGACTTCCATTGTGGCATTGTTTTAAAGTCATTAAGACTGTAATTTACATAAGTTTTTTGGGCTTCCATAAACCGCTATCTATTAAAGTTTCTAAATATTATTATCCACCCAATTCTCTTGAGTGTATTGTTTTGTGAGGGAAAGGTGATAGTTTCACTTGTTACCACCTTCTCTATGGCCCTTGTTTCTTTTCCTTCTGTTCCGAAATTTTTGCCACTTTTTTGATGGTATAGGTAGTAAATGGAAAAACTGAGTCTGTGTCCTGCAAGCCAAAAGTCTATTTAAAACATATGAAAAAGTTTGGGTTTTGCTGATTTTTTTTTTCTACTAAATAGGATGTGAGATAAAACTTGTAAGCATAATACAGTGGTTCAGCTCTGTTTTGTTGGCTGGTGTTTTTATTAAAATAAAACTAGTAAGAGGGAGTAGAAATCAGCTTAATTATATGGTTGAGATTTGAGGGGAAAAAAATAATGGATGGTCTCATTTTAAATGCTTGGTTCACAACTTTCAGTGCTGAGAATTGTGTTCAGTTGTCCATTAAAGTATATCTTACTGATTGTATGAGTATTAAAAAAAGTCTGCTCCTCGCCTGTAGAAAAACTGAAGATAAACAGGATTCTGAGTACATTTTCTTTAATAATTTTTTATTATTGAATCAAAAATTCTTGTTTCTGTTAAGCTTAACATCCTTCTTACAAAGACAGAAACCACACACCCTACCTTTATTGTTCCATTTTCTCGGCTATTGTATATACGCTCTTTATATCATCTAGCTTTTTTTTTAACTAAAATAGAAAATTTTGATCATATACACTGTTACATCAATTATCCCTCTGCAAATGAGCTTTTCATTACCTCTTTTGCTGGCCAGTGTGTCCTTGGGCCCACTTTGTGTGACCTCTTGGTTTTTTTGATCTCATTATACTCTTTGAACAGTTTCATGATATCTGCTGTCTCAGTAACATGAGGATTGAACACATTCTATTTATCAACATTTTCTAGTATCCTCCTTTTTTATGCTAGATCTTGTAGGTATCCTGATGAATGCCTTTCAAAAGATGCCAGCATCCCCACATCTGCTAGTAAATTTGGGAAAGATGGTGGTTGAGCTGTAGCAGGGATAATCAATATATTTGTTATTTTCTTCTTTTAGATTATAGGTGCCTGAAGGATATTCCTCATACATAAAACTAAGCCAGATTTTCCTGGCTTCGAGTTTTGTAACAAATTGACTTCGGCTTTTTAACAGTTGCAGGAACACAAATCAATTTTATGTGCATGTAGGTAGGTTGGTATTTTAAAGATGTGCAAAATTAAATGTTTCTTCGTTACCCAGACTTGGATAAGGCATACACATGTTTGCAGATGCAAATTCTGCAGTCTTACAGTGATGTCTGTTTATGATGTTTTTAAGTCTCTCTCACCATGATGCACAAGTGAATCGAGTGCTTTCAATAGGAATGTCTAACAAACGGTGCTGGGAAGAAGGGGTTCCCTTTTCTTGGAAACAGAGAAGCTTCTACATACCAATAATTTTTGCTCTAGGTGTACCAAACTATTGCCATGGTGTGAGAGGAGGTGGTGTTGGACATTGGTGGCTCCAGGTAAGTAACATGATGGAGAGCCCACCTACATCCACCTACACTGGTCCAGTCCTCTCTGAGATGTGGCAACTTCATCGCTGAGATCTTTGTTTTTGAATATAACAAAAGTAACTATGTGTTATGCTCCAGCAAGCAACCTGTAAGTTGTGATTATTTGTACTTTCACTTTGGCAAATATATGTTTTATAATACCCTGCTGAGCTGAGATTCAGACAGGTAGAAAAGTTTGCTTCTTGTGAACCTTACAGTTGGATGCTGTAGCACATCAAGGTTCATCTCACTGAATACACGTTTTGATCTCTTAGGAAGTCCAAGTCAAATGGTAGCCTGGCTATGCTAATCATGCACCACTTTTCAGTTAGAAGGTAGTTTTGCAATACATTAGAGAGGTAAAATACACAAATTCGGATAGCTGTTGACCCAGCAAGATCCCTACATGGACATAATGTCACAACTTACTTGTTGCATGAACTGTCTGTAACTTTTAAGTCTCCCTTTAACTGATTATACCTTAGCCATACAAATACCAGCTATGCCCCAGTAGCTAGTATTTGATTTTGAAACCAGGATGATGTTTATGATTAAGCACCAAAGTTTGGCACTTACAAAGTCAGGACTACGTTGTTGGCTGAAGTACAGCTTTAAAATCCTATACCTTACCCCTGCACTGCTTGCTGTCTGCTGATTTTAGTTAGCTGTGGTTCTGTACCTACAACTGTGTAACAAGGAGAGCTGGTATGCTAGCAAAGTCTCTTTGTTGTGATTTTTCTTTGGCTGCCTAGGTGACTGCTACTGCCTTCAACCAATTACACACACACAAAACAATCCTATTTTTAACTCCAAAAGAAGGGAGAAATAATAACTTGTCTTACAATTCTTTTTTTCTACTCGACATTAAAAAGTCAGCTTCTCATAGCAGAAACTTGGGGCTTGGTATAAGGTACTGGAGGTAAATCAACAAAATGCAAAGGCGTTAAGTTTATTATAAGCAGCTGAATAACTACATCTGTAACTTTGAATAAGTATTTCTTTGCCTAATGGCAGACCAAAGTGTTATCACTTATGTTAGGTTCTCACATATAAAAAGAACATTTTATTTTCCCTTAATTTGAAAACATGTGTCTTTAGACTGCATTTGTATCATTATTTATCTATATTTAATATGCATTTGTCATATACTTATGTAAATAAAAGCTTCTACTCCAAAAAGTATGTTTGGTAGCAATGACTAATTACATTGGAGCTGAACATAAACTGGTGGCAGCTTTCTTTCAGAAAGCAGGTCAATAGAAATATTTTTGAGGTGCATTTAAAGGAACCAAAATGTTTGTCCTAAAACCTGGTGTATTTTTACTGAAAAAAGCACCAGATCTTCTTCAGAGAATTCTTAAAAGCTGCATGTTTATTTTGAAATTTAAAATTAAGTCAGATTAACTTGTCCACAATGATTGATTTTAATTTTTGTCTATTATGTGTAGTTATAGTCTTTCTTTTTAGATGCATACTACATATCTTATCTCGGATTTCCTAAAGAGCAATACCCTATAGTTCTTGTAAGCCACCAAACTAAAACAGAGGATAACTCAGCCCAAGAGAGAATGAAGTAGGCAGATACCAAAAGCAGACCTAGGAAGAGGTTCTCTGTTTCTTCCATTTGGGAGACAGGGAAATTATTAAATATGTTTTGGAATTAAAGCTTACACGTGAACATTAAAAAATTCCAGACCTCTTCTGGCTATATTATTTAAAGGAGAATGTTTTTGGGAAAGGCGGTATAGTGCGTTCATGTAGTCTTACCCTTTCTAGAACACCTTGATCAATTGCAGTCTATTTGTAACCTCTGCCACATTTATGAAACTAGTTCTATTTCTTTCTTTGATCATTGAAGGATTGTTGTTTCATTCACCTTTTTGGCCATCCATTTGTCTTTAGTTTTCTTAATCCTCATCACTTTCTGTATCATATGGAAGTGTTTAGCTTCTGTGCCCTGGATTTTTGCAATGGGTTAACTTACCTTCATCTCCTTATTTCTGTCAATTGTGACTTGGTAAAAAGTATACTTACTGAGAAGCATTCCCAGTTATTTAAGGAAAATGCATTTAAGGCAGGTTATTTTAGGAGAAAAAAACTTCATCTTTTCCTACTCTGGTCATCCTGAATATGTCATATTTGTATTTACTAAATCCAGTCTGGGAAAGTGTGTTAGGTAGCCCTTAACAGAACAAATTATGGAATTTCTGTAGGTCTTGCTTCATTCTTCGCAAATGTGTTTATTCTTGTGCAAATGCTCCTACTTGTTTCTGGAAGTAAAGGGTTGTGAAACATGCAGACACAGAAATAGAAAAGTGGAGGAGAGCTCACTGCACATTGTGTTGCTGTGAACTCTGCTCTGCCTGTTACAGAATGGGATGTGCCATTGGGCAGAGCTCGTCTGAAGGATATACTGATGCTGCCTCCACGCTTCTCGGTCCAGTGATCTTCATGATGCCAAGTTAATGTTGATAACACTCGGAATTTATGCCCTACCTTTGCCATATTGCAGTTTCCCTGAAGATTTAGTATTCTGTGATGAATATATCTAGATCATTTTTAATGTTATGTATTCTTTGCTGTTGAAGAATGAAGTTTCATATGTGTATAGTGAAAGGTGCAAGTCCTCAAGGAACTTTGCCATTGCTTTCTTGAGACAAACATGTTTTGTCCACTAGAACTAAATAGAAAACACTTATTTATTTATTTAATCAGCTATGCAAGGGCATGAGGATCCTTTTTTAGGAATAATAGATTGGGATGGTTGCAGCTATTCTGTTATATTCCTTGAGATCTCATAAGCACGGTACATAATTTATTTTTTTTTGTCTCATTTCTTCTCAATGACCTGATTATATATATACAGTATCTTTGAAAGAAAAAAAAAAAGAATATTTGATATTAGAGTAGAATATGTAATTAACATATTAATAGGATATGGGTGGATGAAAAATGTGAAAGTTACTCTGAGATGGAAGCAGTATTCCTCACGTAAATCTCTGCAAAAATGACACTAGCACAAAAGAGGTATAGATGAGGATCTTACAAAACACAGTAGCATGCCATATATGGAAACCTAATGGATTCAGTGTATATTTTAATACTTCTTTCCACCTTGATAATCTGTATTCTGACCATAAGGATAAATTCTTCTGTGTAGATACAGCAGTAGTAAATGTGAGAATGGGAATGGACCAGAAAAATTAGCAGCTTTGTGTTGTCTCATGTACTTATGTTGCAAGATCTACGGGTAAACCCAACTAAGGTTATTCTCTGGAAACAAGAAAGGCTCAAGCCATTATCTGTGGTTTGATCTGGCAGATTATTTTGCAATTTCCATTCCTAATAGTTAGTCGATCATTTGTCTGCTGGAATTGACAACAGCTTCAGACGATCCCAAGCTGAGAAGTTAGTCCCACTGAGCTTTATTAGGATTATGGGCTAAACTGACCCAGCTAAACTTAAAGAATTTAGGTAAGGAATTTACAGGTTCCAGCTTAATCTTCTCAGTCCAGTTGCCACTATTTGCTCCTGAAGCTGCCCTGCCTTCCTGGTCCCAAAACACATCTTGCCCTCTTTCTCCAGGGCACTGTGATACAACATCTGGGAACAGTGACTCCCAGATACATGATACAGTGAGGCAGTGTTTCAGTGGAGTGAAGGCCGTCAAATGGAGTGGAGTGAAACCCTCACAATGCAGAGCATGTCTCATAAGCTACTCTTTGTCCATTTGTAGAACATAATTGGTGGATGAAGGAAGTCACCAGAAATCTATATCTAGAGTAATTTCCAACTGCTTTATGTAAATGGCAATACTTTTTTTCTGCGTGCAAAATCCATGCGTCTCAGAACCATTTGTTTCCAAACATTGTCTTTGATAATAGGACCAAGTCTTCAAGTTCACTTGTTAATAGGAACTTCAAAAACTTTTCTCATTTTTATGCATGAGCTGGGATCTAAATTCTGTTGAGCACTTTGTATATATCAGATTAACCTCACAGTGCTCAGTGAAGCTGCATTAGATTTATGGCATCATTACTGAAAGATAATTTGGTCTCTGGCCACCAAGAATGCAATGTATCATGAAACAAAGACAGTAGGGAGATACTCTAGAATTCATCTCTGGTTGAAGCAGAAATGCATGTTGAAGGAGGCAAATCACAAATTAAGTTTAGGGTCTTTCTAAAATATTTTGGCTTTGGGTCATATTTATATTCTTAATTTCCAAGTAGTATATTTATTGAGAAAATAATATGCACAGATATTTACAAATCAATTGTTCCATCCTTTGTATGTGCTTAACTCTTTAAAGGCAGCTGCTATATAAAATATCCTGGCTTTCTAGTTATGTTAACCACAAGAACAATACAACACTCTTTTCTCTGTTCCAAGGTAGATCCTGTTCTACCAATATGGAAATACGTGTACTGAAGTAGATCTACTAGTGCACAGAATAATTGGTAACACCACCTTCTATTTCAGCAGAATTATGCCATCTTTAGGGCTTTTTGCTTATTGGTAGAAAAGCACAGTTAGAACCCTAAATTAAATAATTATTTGCATCCTGGTATAACTTCCAAATGCAGATGAAGCCTTGAAAGTTTAGGAGGCTTGTTCACTGTAATTTCCATGTCATTGAAAACAAACGTGTAAGGCAAAGTCAACTATTTGCAGTTTCATGCTTTATTGCACCAGCTAAATGAAGGAATATGTAGGTTTTATGAGTGAATATTTCTCATTTGAAGAACTTTGCATATCATACTCTGGTTACTAGTTAATGAAGGGAAAATACTAAATCGGCAGATTTTTTTTCCTTATTCAGTACCTTTGAAGTACCTGAATAGTCAGGAGGTTTCTGAAACAACATTTTCCAGTAGAATCCGTTTCAAAACTGCACATTGCCATCTTTTAGTCAATATCCACATTTTTTCCTGTCTCTTTTTTTGTTAAATATTCTAAACCGACAAAGTAGATGATATTCTGACTTAATAGTGTCAAGGTCTGGTTTTATTTTTCCTGCAGATTTGAAAGAAAATCTTGTAAAATCACAAACTTCTGAAATATAGTATTGCACTGTTAGATTATTGAAGTTTCAGTGCTCTGCCTCAATGCTCCACTTGCTGTAAAACTGCGTACGGAACCTGAGCTATCACAACATACGGAATTGCAATTCTGTACCTAAGGAAAAGGATTGCATGTTATGTGGGTGGGAAGAATGCACTCTGTATCTGTATCCATCTTGTGGAGAGTGGATACCTGTTTTAGCAGAGACAGGATGACATCTTCAAGGAGGTTGCTGAAAGATAAGCAAGGTGTCAGCTAAGGATAATGGTGTCTTCTTTTGCCAAGTTTATAATGACAACTCTGAAAGCCATTTAGGGCATCTTCTACTTTGCTTTTTGTAAGAGAAATAAAAAGTTACACAGTGAATCTGTGGCTGATTTTCCTGTAATCTAACCTGGCTAGTGAGTTTTCCCACTGAGTCTGCAAACTGGTTCCCTTGTCTTTATGAATCTGAGTCTAGAAGAATGTATGTCACTGCCTGGTGTCCTGTCAAATGTTTATGCAATGCCTGTGTAAACTTCCTCCTGAAGCAGTGTCAACACATGTAAGCATACAACCAGAAAAACAAAAAGCCATGCATGTAATCTCTACATCTTTCTGGGTGATGGTTTTTTTTATGACATTTTTCTTCAGTGACCTTCTGCTGCCACCTGCCTCTGAAGGATTTCTGTAAAATCTGCAATTGAAGGATGAAGCTTGGAAGAATACCCTACAGTGTGCACAGAGCTAGCACTGGAGATTTGCTGGTCAATCTTTTAAGCTTTGTGCAACAGAAAAGTAGATGTCACCTGTAGAGTACAAAACTCCTACCTGTATCAGAGATGAAATGCTAATTATGATGTGGTAGAGTGACTACACAACACATGTTTGAGTTTTGCATGGCTATTTTTCTGTGAATTTGTGTAAGCTGTGACATGCAGCTGTGGAAGCGGATAACCCAAAAGATATTAGTGTATAAAAGCTGAAGTTAATGTTTCCATTGTAATGGTGACTGCATTATGTATGGAAGGCTGATCAGTCAAGACTTTTGTGGGTAGGAGGTGTGAAGTACTTCTAGTCTAACCTTGCATTTCATACAGACAGAAGCAATTGTGCAGAAGTGGTGAAGGAGCAAAGCAGTGGTGAATTAGCACAGGGCAATGTGCTTGTCTGTCTGCCTCAGGTATATAAGTCCCCCGCACTGTGGTAGCCAATATTTTCTTTGTCACTTACTAATCTGCCTTTGCAACACTTATTCTGGGTTTGACTATGCAAAGAAATGATACGTGTAAGATTCATTATGGGTATAATTGCAATTACAAGCACATTAGTTCAGCAATAAGACTGTTCCTACGAAGAATTAGTGCATTTGAATTCCGGTGTGATAGGTGGATGTGTAGGGACAACAGACAAAGAAGTTTTTGTAGTTACGTCAAAAAATCCCCCAGGACAGGAAGACTGAAAGTCAGCACTTCTCAAGTGATGAGAAGATAAGAATAAGCAATGTGGTATAAAATAGATGTGTGCATGCACACACACACAGACACACAGTTCTTGAGGACGGTTTGTTAACCAATCAATGGGTTAACATGCCTAAGACGTGCTGCCACAACTTCTTCAAGGTCAGGTGGCTGCACTGGATAAAAATGCAAGATACAGATGAAAATTCAGCTCTCGCAATCTTGGTTTAATGGCAGAATCACTAGATTTCACAAAACATAGGAGCGCATAGATACATCTTTTACTAAGTCCTGAACACTTTTTGCCTGCAGGCATCCTAAATAACATACCTGGGAGTCTTCTGGAAGTAATATGGTGATGAATTCTTTTCCTTCTGCTCTGTACAACACCCAGATGAATTTGTCTACATTCTGCTTTTTGTTGTTGTTGCTTGGCACACTATTTAGCAGCAAGTAATATGTAGTTTGATATTTTGAATGACTTTATAATTACAACCTGAACACTTAATGCCTGTCCATAACCTGGAGCGTATGAATGTAAGTTCATTTAACTATGACATATTTATATGTGTGAGGCATATATGGATGCCCCTGGAAAAGTGCCTGTAAAATTTGTTTATATGAGATAGCAGGACGGGCTAATGAAAAAAGAAGTGACACAGTGTTTTATATGAGTGTGGAGTGTCATGGTAATGAGGAACAAAAAAGGCTCTCTTGAATGAGTCAATCCCTGCCTCTGTAAGTTCTAGCTATTGTGTGATTGTCAAAATTTGCCACACCACTTTTCAAAAAAGATACTTTCCCATATTTGCTTTCTATTTTCACATGGCTGAGAAGAACATCTGCCTAAATCTGCTCACACACAGTTAAAAGTGCACATTTCAACTCACAGTTGGGTCTTCTTCCAAGTGTCATCAAAACCTGGATCAATGCCTTAAATGAGTTTCAAGAAGCTGTGATGAAATCATGAGGGAGCCCCAGGACCTGCTTAGCAGTTTTGTCAGAGCAAGAGCTGTACCCTCCACATGATACTATAGCATAGCTCATTTCTACAATATCTGCTGTTGCATAGCTGAATGCACCTTTCATTATAGTTTACTTTTTACTTTCTGTCACTGTGATGAAGGCCCACTGTTGCTGAGCCTATGCATTGAATTTTTCTCTGCCCACAGTAACTTCATGGAGGTTTGCCTTCTATTTTCTGATCACAGTGTAAAATTTTTCATTCCATGCCTTTCTCATCTCAGTTATTGAAACAGCTTCTTGTCCTACCTCCTCCACTCCCACCACTTTGATACCACTTTAGACTGAAGTGTCTACAGTCATCTTTACTTGTTTAGACTCCACCTATGTGAGGCTCATTATTTCTCCTTCTCTGTCACTGTGTTGTGTTCAGGTGGTTGCTCTCAGTTCTTGCGTCTTTCACGTCCTTGCCTCCTTTTTCTTTGTCTTACCATGTTTTTCCCCATGTGGCAAATCTGCTGCTGCAGGATGACCCCTACCTGCAAATCAGTTTATTGCTCAGACACCTCTGTCCTGCATCTTGTAATGACTTCTTCAATGACTGAATAAAGTCCTCTTCTGCAGAATGACCCACTGTTCCAGGTATTTTGGGGTGAAGGGAAAATCATATGGTCACATGTGCTGCAAGAGCAACTGGCCTGACCGTTGTGGCAGTACGGTGATTTTGGAGGCCTCTATCGTAGATGGGCCATTTATTGCTGGGTGCAGGGCTTGCCACAAATGCAGCAACAGAAGAAAGTTAAAAGAAATAGTGGCAGATGCTGTATATGCCCCACTTTTTAGCAGCTGCTGCTCAGGTGGAACAGGTAGATGCTGAAATGTTTTCATATGAGGACAAAAGAATTTTGATAAAGTCTAGCTTTTGCCCAGCCCAAGGCATCAAGTTCATATATTTGCCAGCACTTGGTCTGTTAGCAATTTCTTCTGGATCTGAAGAAATCCATGCAATGAACTTTGCAGATCAATGTGTAACTACTTTCCCCCTCTTTGGAAGAAGGTAAATTCCTGCAATAATTTCCTTCAGTGTGCTGTTGTACTTGTGCCTACAAGGAGATCCATTTGACAGTTGGACTAGAGAATGATGATTCTTTATTGAAAAAGGGGAAGATCAGGAACACAGTAACTTATTTGCCTTTCTTCTCCTCCCTGTATGTGTGTTGCTTTGCTTTTTGAGCTGTATGTTATTGAGGGGGGCAGGGAGAAAAGAGGAAGAATGTGAATTCTAGCTTTTTTGGATATCTATGGTTCAAGGTGCACCTAGATTCTCACTAGAGATTCTCAGTTCCATGGCTTTTGACTCTGTTAGCTTTGACTTTCTCAGCTTCTCTTGTTTTCTTCCATGACTAAACCACTGTACAAGTGTCAGTACATCCTCCTATTTTTGCTTAAGAAAGTTCCACAAAATATTTTGTTACAAGTTAAGTTGAGGTGTTTTCCTTGGAGATGTTATTTATGTTTTATTACTGGGGTTTCAATCCGTTCTGTTTAGTGGCTTAGGGATTATTTTTTTGGTGTATTTTCTTGCATCTGAAGAAAAAAACCCACATATTTAAGTCTTGTGCAGAACAGTAAGTTTTTGTCACTTTTATGATCAGGAAAACAGTGACTTTTCAGAACAGATGAGAATGGGATGAAAATGATGTCTTTCTACCTTTGTAAAAAATCCCTGTAAATATAAATACAAAATGGTAGTTTCAGTGGTTTTTTTATACAAGCTTTGGTAGCTTAATAGACAGAAAAGTATCTCTTTCCCACTTAAAAGCTGTGGAGGAAGGTGGCTTAAAAATACAAAGTGGGTTATTCTCCATTTAAAATCTGTCCTGCTCAAAAGGTAATTTCCAGGCACCCCTTTTACTTTTGTTCCCATTTAAATTGTACAGGGGTTTTTGTCCTCTCTGCCAGTGAAAGTCTGACTGCCAGTCTAGACCATGAAATAGTGAGGAAAGGAAGGGATTTTCTATAAAACCAATATGGAAGGGCTCTTTGTCTCCTGTGAGATATTTGTATCAGTCAAGCAGAGTGCTATTGAAATTGGCGGGATGAAAGCAAAGGTGCTGGCTGGCAAGGGAATATGTGAAGGATTTGTTTTCATGGATAGCCTGTTCCCACCAGATGCTTTCCATTTGGCTGTAACGATATGAACATTGATAGCTCTTTGCCAGAAACCCACAAACCTCTGCCATTTGACCTTCATTAACAGCATTAAATGTTTCCAAGACTGATACAGCCCCTTCTGGGCTATGTCACCGATTTTCTACATAGATAGCAATCTGAACCACTAGCAGCCACAGACAGATAGTTGGAAGTCTGATTCTTTCTATCCTATTTTCTTCTCTTCCATCTGAGAGATGGATTGCCTAGGAACTTCTTAAAACCACGGGAGTGTCTTTCCTTAGCTCTCTGAACTGCGCTCTGAGTTTGATATTGGGCTGATGATTTGCTACCCCTAGATAAGAAAAATTGATGTGGGGAGGCCGATTCCCTGTACTGCTCCTAGACCTTATTGTTAGTTGCATAAATGTAAACTTTACTTTACACTTTCAGCCTTATTTTATCTTTACAAAACAATAAAACCTAGATAACAGCAATGTCAAAGCAAATTAATTCCCCAGATATTTTCTAATTCTGAACTTTCACAGAGTGCATTTGGTGAGAGAACATAAGTAGGGAGTGTATCAAGGACTAATACTTATGTCTGTACAGCAGGATGTGCGGTTGCCATAGCAGCAATCAATCCGCTAAATAGGGAGTAACATAAACTGATTCAAAGGCAAAGACTGATTTAGGTCAGGGAATAACACTTCATAAAAAGAGAGACTTCTCTGTGACTTTCGATGGTTGTTTTGCTTTTGTGAATGCACTTGCAATGCATATTGAGAAAAAGCCTGACTGCCACAAGTGTGTTAGGACTCAAGAGCCCTTGAATACAGTGAAGAACCAACCTACTTACAGCACTCCTGGCAGCTCCAGTGTCAGCTGTAGAAAAGTGTAGATAAGGTGAGGAGGTCTTGCTTGTTTTATGTTACTTATGGATTCCTTCCTCTCTAACTAATGAAAAAAACATTCCCAAGGTGTTACGTGAGTGCTGCCCCCTGCTAGAAGTTGGATGAGCTCACGCTGAAATGTTTGTCTGCCCTGAACTGTGGGAGTGCCTGCTTGCCTTTCGGAAATGTCAGTGGTATTTTTGGTAGATATGCACATACACGTGTGTGTGTGTGTATGTACACATATTTTTAAGGAGATAATTTACTTCTGGAGAAATTGAGTCACAGGGATATCAAAAGGGTACTGATTGATTTAAAAAACCCCCCACCTGTTTATGTAAGTCTAGGGATGTGAGTAGTGAGGAGTTGTTGATTGTCTTCAATTTCACTGTGGTTTGGAGTGCGGGGGTTAGTTCTGACTTCATGCTGCTAGGCACTTGTGAATGAGCAGGAGGATGTTCAATAAAAAAAGCTGCAGTTCCTGAGGATTTGGCTGTGATATGACAGCCACCGCATCGTGACGTGAAGTTCTGGTACCCACAGTTCAAGGCAGAGGTCAATAAATGTGACTGCTGAAGCCTCAGCAGTGACGTGACTGGTTAAGGAATTAGGTAACCTCCTCTATAGGGAAACAATAAAGTCAATCCATTTTAGATTATGAAAGGGAAGATTAACAAATGTCTTGGTCAGTCTTTTAATTTGGCATTACATGAGGAACAGAAGCTTAATAAGAAGGGCTCCTCACTGTAGTAACGAAAACTATAGCAGTAATTGATAGAAGCTGAAGGTAGACAAGTTCTGATTAAAACAGGACACACAGTTTGGGCAATGATGATAATTAATCACAGGAATAATTTGTAAATTCCTCCAAGAGATGCTCCATCACTGGAAAGTTTTACATAGAGGCTGTTGACTCCTCTAGAACACATACTTCAGATTAAGCCTTTGCTACAGAAATAAAGATGGTAGGACTCAAAACCATGGCACGCTGTCTACAGAGGTAGGGTTAGACCCTTCTCAGCCTGTGTCCCCAAGATCAGCCTGCTCAAAATGTTCTACAACACCAAAGGCAGCCAGCACTGCAAAGATGGGCACATCTAGCAGCTTGCCTGGAAACTCCTGCTGTGGAGATGTTTCTGGGATCTATTTCAGCTGCATTGCCAACTTAACCTCTGCTCGAGGCAAAAGGAAGGACACCCATTATGTTTTTCTTTTTTATTTAGGCTAAGATCATCTGCCCATTAGAGTTGAGGCTGCAGCTACTGATTTGGGTCACAATGACTCAAGACCAGCTGCAAACAGCAGCGACTTTAGGCTTGGTTGACCTGGCCTGGTATCAAACCACTGACCTAGTGTGCAAGCTGGCTGTCTGTATCTTATTAACTGCCGCCACAGCCATCAGTGCCACATGCTGTTTTCTTTAGGAATTATCTCTCATTTCGTTTTTGTATCATGTGGTGCACTTTCCCATGTACGCATGTAACAGCAATACAGTAAAATGAATTCAGTTATTGGCCTGTCCCTATAAACCACCCTCCCCAAAATTTATCTCTGAGTGCTCTGGTAATATGATGAATTTTGTGGGATAATAAAATTACCTGGGCTCCAAAGTTATTGACAGCAGTCTTCCTGGACACAGACAGATTTCTCCCACAGTGCAAGGAGAGTGAAAGAACGATGCCTTCTTCCAGCATCTGTGGTGATAGCTGAAATGTGAGATTACTGTATGAAATGTCAGCCTGTACTTTTCACTCAGTGATCAGTTCTGGTGCTGAGATTATTTTTTTTTACTCCCTCATTTATGTGTACCAGCTCCTGGTTGTGTTTATCAATTTTTACTTTCTGAAACAAAAATTAAATGCTCTTAAGAAGAAAATAAAATGAATGGCAGGGTGGGGGTAAATGAAGTGGCAGAAAAACTAGAGCTGGGAGATGATATTGCACTTCACTGTTTCCACCTCCTTTTTCCCAGATTTAAGCATTAGTACAGGAAGAAGACATTTTTCTAAATTTAAATCATACTGTGGAGCCAAATATTCATCCACATTTACTGATGTTAGAGCTAAGATTCCACTAGATCCACTCCCTCCCCCACCTTGGAGACAAATGTCATGCCTATTCCTTTAGAATGAACATATTTCCAATTCTAAAAAGTTTCTGACACACATGCTCTTGACAGGTGAGGGAAATGGCTATGGAGAAGTGAAGCTGGGCTCTGCAGCCTGTCAGTCTGGGGAACATAATCTCTTTTTTGGCCTACTCAGCACTTCTTCTCTATCCTCCTTTAAAGAAGTATTATTTTACAACAACTTGGGATACAAAAGTTTGGGGTTAGCATCCTCTGCCTGTGGTGGGGAGATTGCTTTGGTGAGAGCTCTCACTGCTCTCATCGCTGTGTCCCATATTATGTGCTTCAGACATTTTCCTTGCCACCTCAAGTCACTCTCTCAAAACTGCTTATTGTAGGTATTAATGAAACCGGTGACACTGAGCTACTGGCTGAGTGAGCAACAGAGACATCCTTTTTGGGGATGATTTTAGTCACGTTACGCAGCCTACAGGGATCAAATGTTGGTTGCTCTTGAGATTCACAAGCCATCTCCCTGTCATTGTGGTGTCTGCTGCATGTGAACAATAATTTGTCTTTTTACCTGGACCTGGTCAGTCCTTGTCTCCTTACCCTGCAGTTTTGCTGACTACCCTTTCATTTGTTATGATAGGTGACAGAAACAACATTGCAAAAGATTTGTTTCAGCTCTGTGATCAGAGTTCCCAGAACGCATCAGGTGTTTATCAGTTGATTACAGTTATCGTTCTGGTAATTGAAGATCCACCCTTAATCCTGGCAGTGAATAATTCTAGTCTTCTCTTTTAACATGTTATTTGCTCTCCTTTGTCCCTCCCCCATCTCTTGCGGGAAAAAAATGCTTGGCTGTCAGCCTATAAAGCAGGAAGAATCAACAGCAGTTTCCCAAAACTCCTGAAGAAGTTGTAAGTACAGCCCCTCTTAACAGCAAGTTTTCAGCCACGACCCTGGGTGGGGGTGAGGGGGTGGTTTGGAAACCTTCCAGGAAGCTCCTGCAAACTTGGAGGGGGAAAAACTCGTTTCTTCTAATATATAGGTAGGTCATCCAAGCATGAAATTTTCTCACTGTGGAGAAAATTACCTGTCCACAAAAGCAGTATTCTGATATTTTAAATTGAAGTATTGGCAGGGATTTAAACCTTTATCACTGGGGATCATTTGCTCTGTGCTGTTAAGCTTGAAAGACTCTTAACATAACTCGAATTTATATAGTACTCTTGAGCTGGTGATGTTTTAGGCAATCCCATCATTCAAATTCAGATGCAGATTGTGCATTGTGTTATGCAAATTGCACATGTGTTATGCTGAGTGTTGACACTCCATCCCATGTCCCATGTAGCCGCATCAATGATGTAAAACAACCACCCTCAGCTGAAATGCAGTTTACACTCTTCTGGGAACAATCCGTTCTGCAATATCAAATCCTTTATAAATTTGTGTAAAAATGATACAATGCCAAACCCATGACTGAATTTTTTCCTAGCTTTCATGTTTTGATGATGTGTTTCCATACGATGATATCAGCAAAGTTAAGAAGACCCATTAGTTATAGTTTCCCAATATAATAAGTTCCTGCAAGTGGATGTGCAGTTGAGCATAGGCAAAATATTCTACTAATATTAAGCAACATATCATTATACTCACCTGCAGCAGTTTTAGCCTTTATGGAAATTTCTTACTGCCTAAATGAAACATAGTGAGTTCAGTCCTAAGTGAAGTGAGTGAACTAATTGAAAATTGTTCCTGATGACCTTTGTGCTTTGGAGAAGGCAAGGCTTCATAGTGCTGACTTTTCCTGGTAGTAATGCTGCAAATTTAAAGGAAATAAAATTTCTAAATTTGCGGTTGTTGGTTTTGTTTCCTCTACTGCTAAGAAAAATTATTTTGGTCATAACTTGATATAGTTTAGGATAAATGGAATTAAAAACCATATAATGTTGGAAATTGTTATCTTCTTTCCTGTTAAGCAACACAACCAACATTTCCAGGGTCATAGTTGTGAAGCTATTTCATAGCTGGAAGTATGACTGGGTTTTCTGGGTGGTGTTCTGTGATATCAGGTTTTGGTATTTGGGCAATCCGAGTTTAATCACTGCATCTGACCTTGGATAAAGGTGAATCCACAATAAAGATCTATGATGCTTAATGGTTTGAGCAATATTTTTTGCTGTAACCCAGGTCTTCTGTTTTGCATTTTGGATTTTTTGAAAACTTGTTTTTCCTGATACCCAAGGAAAGTTGCAACTTTCTGGATTTCTCTGCCTCCACCAGGAGAACAGGGAGAAGTCTGTATTTTGTAAAGACATCATAAGGTTTGGGACCATAGGATCTGAGGACAATTCAGGCCAATGGGGGCCTCAGGAGGTCCCCAGAGCAACTCCCTGTCCAGAGCAGGCTCAGCCATGGGGTCAGACCAGGGCTCAGGGAATTATCCTGTGGGGGCTGAAAACCCTCCAAGAAGGGAGATGGCACCACCTGCCTGAGCCTGGCCCCACCAGGGGAAAAAGGCTTTCCCTTAAATCTAGACTGAACCTCTCTAGTTTCAGCTGATGCAGCTGCCTCTCACCCTCCTGTCAGACATCCTTGTGATGAGCCTGTCCCCATCCCCTTGATCTCCTCCCTGGAGGTACTGGGGTCTCAGTCACTGCAGCAAAGCTATAGTTTTGTGGCTGCATGTTGAGCTCCAGTCTCTCCCAATTGTCTCCCTTCTGTGTGTGTTTGTGTGCATAGCCTGGGGTGAGAGCCTTCCACCTGTGATACCCTTCCTGAGGTCTCTCGCTCCTGTCACCATGCTTTCCAAGCAAACCACTCTGTGATTTTTCGTGTGCTTCGTGACCAGACCTTCTCACATGCCAGTCGCTTCTCTAGCCCTAGAACACTTTTGCAGGGAGGCTCAGTTTGGTCATCTGTATGTCAGCGTTATGGTGTTGGCTTGAGTGTAGCAGAAAACGTACCTGCGACTTGACTTGGCCTTTTGTTCTCTGTCAGTTGCTCGTCTCTCTAGAGCATCCTCTGCCCAGCCCTGGGAACCTGCACTTTCCTAACCTCGGTGGTGCAGCCTGGCCGTTCACGTTTACTCCTGTGATATAGCCAACCGTGACACAAGTTGTGTCAAGTTTTGCAACAACAGTCTCCAGCAGACCAAGACGAGGGATGAAGCTGGTACGTCCGTATGTTACTTTAGAGGAGAGCAGTTTATCAGTGACACTGAGTCTTGAGGCTAAATAAGCAACACTGAAGTGAAAGAAGTGAGTAACAGTGAAGTGGCAGACTAAATCACAAACATGGCTCTCTCGCCCTTTACAGGACAGGGATTGTGCCCTGGGGATTGCATTGTGGCAGAGGAGCAGCCGATAGCCTGCTGGCTGTCAGACGCCGCTGCGGCACCAGGCACACCCAGCCGCCAGCGCACACCTCGTCCTGGGGCTGCATCCCCTGCACGTGGCAGTGCCATGCGCCACGCAGCTACGCCAAATTGCCACTCTTGTCCGGCAAAACCGGCCGTGTCAATTTCAGCTCCTTTCAGAACACAAGCTTAAAAAAAAAAAACCAAACCCGCCACCTGAAGTGGGAAGTAAGCCACAGTGCGCTTAGGGGAAAGGAATATTTTCAGATTTCTGAAAGGGTAACACAAACAATTGGAACTACAGAAATGCACATAAAAATAAAACAGTATAGTGTCTTTTAGAGTATTTTTTTTCTGGTTTTTGTTTATAAAGCTACCAAAAAGTAGAGCTAACAAAGCTGATTTGCAATACTTATTTTTAACCTGAAATGTAATCTTCCCACTTCTGGTTTTGTGACTGTCACAAAGCACAAAGAAACGCTCTATATGGTTGCTTTTCATCAATATGTCTAAGTAAGAAATTGTAAGAGAAACTAGTAAGACTGTTTGTGTGGGTGTATGCATACCAGCAAACAATTTTTATCAAGAAGAGAGGCTATTTAGAAAAAGGCTGTTGTGAATTATATCTTGGTATTGAAGTTATTTCTCTATTTCAGGTAGAAGAAAAAATATCTGGTATTTTGATACCATTGTATCAAAATGGTATCAAGAATTGTCATTTCTGATCAATGTCCTCTTTTTTACCTTATCTTTTTGACTGTAAAATATATAGTAGGCAACTTTTAAAATTCGCTTCAAACAGTATAAACAAAACAAAAAACCCCTTCATTTTGCTGGCTCATAATTTCATTATTATTGCAATGGTGTGTTTGTATATTCACATGATGGCAATGCACACAGCCCCAGAACTGTTTGGAGTCAAAGGCTGAATGCTGTAAAATCAGGACATTGAGAATTCATGCCTCGTAGAGAAAATGGGCATTCTCACTGCTCTCATCCAGACAAAATAATGCAGTGCTGTTGAGTAGAATGAATTTGTTTCCATAGATCTGGTTCAGATCTCACAGCGGTAGAAGAAACAAAAGCAAACAGAAGAAATTATACTATTTCCACACACTGCTCTGTACCTGCAATTTCCTCACCAAGGACATTGTAAATCTCTAATTAACTTGTTTGTGTTCCCAGTGATATGAAAATGGCAATAGAAATCTGTCCTGGTAAATAAAAATACTGCTACAGGCACCTACAATGCAGTCATCCTGCAAGAAATACAATAAGTATTCATTTGGCATACTTCTGGATTCCTGGTAGTGGTAAGTTAGTGTATATCAGTAGTACCATGACAATCACGGTGAATTACACTAACCTTGTTTCCTTTTAATATGAATTGGAAAAATACTGAATTAAATAAAAATCAGCCACTCCTAGCATTTCAAAAGATTTCTCTTTAATTTGCCTGTGACTGAAGTAATGCTGCCAATAAAGGTTTCCATTCCTCTTGGGGTTTTTTTCTTCTTCCTCTTCTTTATTGTGTTGCATCCTTTTCTATAAAAGAGCCACACAGCTTGTTGAAAAGTGAAATTTTACACATTGTAAATGACTACAGTGCACATGGAGGAATTACTTATACAGCAGATGCCAGTTAAAAGTTAGTATCCGCAGCTTTCAGTAAACAATACAGAGGCAGCGGCTATATTGAGAGCTGGGTGCTCCTGTTGAAATCCGTATCACCCAAACTACCCGCTCCCTATTACTTTAAAGCAAATAAACATGAGTTTACGCATCATTTTTCTGCTGCATACTCTTTGGTGGCAGAGGGTGTAAGGTTTTGGTTCCAATGATTTCAAAGAGAGGTTTATCACATATTGATGATTCAATCAGACAGTCATAATTTATTCCTAGCTTTATGGTTAGCTGTTGGAGTGGTAATTTTATCTTTTAGAAACTTATTTCAGTTTGTCAGGGAAGTGATTTTTCTTCTTCCTGGTCCCTGTTAGCAGGTAGTAAGATACCTAGTCTGCTTTTCAAGCCTGTTCAGTTATTTTGCATCTCAGCATACCTGTCAGATGGCTATTCAAGTACTTTTTCTGTTCTTCTGAGAAGCATAAATGTGACCTTCAGTTCTGTCAACAAATGAAAAGAAGTGTCTGGAGCTCCGTTGTACAGCTACTTCTTATACTTTTGCTCTAGTCTTGTATTTTCAGTTTTCTCAGATGTGTATCAGACTTCCACACTTTGCAGCCTGTATATTTGAGACCTAGGAAAAGCAGTTCTTTAGAATACATTATGAATGACAGGGTGACAACAAACATTAGAAAGCTCCTATTTGTCCTTTCACTGTCTCATCTGTAATATGAGAAATTAGCAGTTTGATTGTTATGGATCAGAGATGATCACCAGGCAGAAAGAAAGATGTAAAAGGTTGTGCAGTATTTCTAATAAAATATCTGAAGAACAATCTGCGGAGCTTAGCTCTGACCCCAAAGAGCTGGGTCTGTTTTCCTCCTGTGTGTGTACAATGAGTGCATTTGATGTCAAAAGTTGAGCCGATGTTTCACAGTAGATTCTGAATGATTTTTAAGTTGTAGGAAGGTGAAAGCTGGTGATTGCTAAATTATGTTAGCCAGAATAATCACATATAGATGTAGCAAGAAAGGGGTCTGAAAATCATGGATGTGTTTTGGTGACTGATGTGCCATTTCTATTCTCATTCTGGATATGTAGCTTTTTTCTTGTTTACAGCTGATAGGACAATGTGTCATTGACGGTAAGCTAAGCTTTGCTTTATCTGCATTTTGACACTAGAGAGTTTTTTTGTTGTTTATCTTTCATGATTATTTTGTGTCCCTCTCTAGGATATCCATTGCTCCCTGTCTCTGTTCACAGTATAGTATGCAATCTAATCAGCAAGCAATCATTAATTGTAATTCTTTGGTAATCTTACAATAAATTGAGACCAGTTTTCATTCTTATTGGCCAAGGTTTTCACCTATCAGCTGCCTAGAATTTCTCTAGCGAGGAAGCTCTGCAATCATGTTCTTGGTCTTACACGTAACACCATCTCCCTGTAAATGCTATTTCTCCATTTGACTTTGTGCTCTCGATCATTTTCCTCCCTTGTATTGATATTTTCCAGAAATGCTCCTTTAAACTACAGTAAAGTATTTGGTAAAACACAGAATTATTACCTCTATACATACAACACGTTCTATATATACAAGGCAGGTAATAAGAGCTGAATCTGTAGCACAGAATCTCAAGATACTATGCTCATAAAGTTCATTGAAAATAAATTTGTGCTCTGCAGTGATATATACAACTGGCTGTTGTTTTCTGTATTAATTGTTCTCTTCTATTTCTGCTCATGAGCCTGTTTCATTGGGCATCAGATGGTGATGTTGCCCAGCAGGAATCCATACAAGCAACATAATGTTTCTGGAGAATTTAATGACAAATATTTTCATTTTAATATGTTTTGTCTTTTCATCTTAAAATTTTCCTCCATTGAATTTTACCAGAATTGTTTTTGACTGTTGCGTATGTAGCAAACCTGATAAGTTTTCCACTTTTTAGTGTATAGATTTACTTACTTGCTTCGTTACCCTGTGCAGCTGTCAGTGGTATTTTCAGAAGGGAATGTGGGTGAAAAGGAATGGGAATGAATTTAAAGTCATCTGAGCATTTCTTGGCAATTATTTTTTCTGGCAAAAAAGAAGAAATTTTCAGTGTCCTATAAGCATCCTCCATCTGTGTAAGACTGGTCAAATAATTTGAGCTGGGGAAGGAATTACAGGTCCGTTTGCCACTTTAAGCAAGAGTCTCCTCTAGGATTTGGGAAAGCACTGACTTCAGTGCTAAGCATCTGAAGAGACCCTGAGGTACAATCTTTTTCCTTTGTGAGGAGAATTTAAATCTGTCTTTCTATGAGACACTCTGTGAGAGACACAGAGACATAGTTTCTTCCTATCTCAGAACAATTTCCTAGCTTCAGGCTGCAGGTGATTTTGATATGGGGCTCCTGAAGTCTTTGCTATTGAAACCTCTCACTCATAAGGCATACTGCAATATCAGTTGAATCAGGGAAAGAGCCTGGGATTAGGCATCCAGGTTGTAATCTGTGTTCCACTAAATATATAGTTATGTACCTAAAAATAAATGCAGCATCTTTGATGAAAGAGGATGAGAGATTTCTCTTCTGCTGTCTTCTAGCAGGGTGGTTGAGGCATAGTTCTGCAAGCTGAACAGCTCCATTCCTCTTATAAAGGAGTTGTACATTAACACCCCATATCTAGGTTGAGTATCTAACCATCAAGCAAATGGGCTTAAAGGGATACTGATGTCTCAGCATAGGCTTACTTCTTTTCCCCTTTCTGTTTTTAACAAAAATGTCAAAATATTTTGCTCTAAGTTCTAGAGGAATATTTGTTCAGTATGAAAAAGGTGTCTTCATTACAGTGAGAAAAAGCAAGCAGTCAGTTTGAACTGAATTCAGTGTTTATTTTATCTGAGTGAGCAATCAAGGTAAACATGTTGTTCAGATAGTCTTTAGGTCCTTCTCAGATGAAATAGTGAGGAAAAAGACTTAATGCATTAAGCGCTGATTTCACCTTGCTTGTATTTGACTCATTCATTTGAATATCCAATTTTCTGAAAGACTTTGGAACAGCTGTTTATCACATCTGCTGGACATTAGCCCTGTACACTCCTTTTGGGGATGTGGTAGCTTATACTTTACTTCATACCTACTACTTTTTATAGTACCCAATATGTCATGTGTCAGTATGTGGTTCACATAATTGTTTACCTTTTTGAATTAGTGCTAGTCAAGTGACTTTTCTTGAGGAGTAGAGTGATCATGTTAGCCACTTATTAGTGCATCTGTTGACAATTTTATCTCTATAGTGTCTTTTATCATAATCTAATAGAGTATTTTAGCTTGTATATGTGGCTGACAACACTATATTAGCAAGTTCACATACTATGATTCTAAGGCCAGAAAATTTGGACCCACTTATTAACTTGTATAGCCAACAAAAGCAACGCACAGTGGTAAGAAAACAGAAATCATGTTAAGCAATATAACTAAGTAGCTGGAATGACTTGCTAAACTTGGTTGATTTTGAATACGAAACTTCGATTGTGTTCCTTGGTGATACAAAACAACCCAAACCAACACAGTCAACATAAAAATTAGCAAAATATTTGTGGAGATCTCCTAAAACTGTATAAGACCTTTACTATTTGTCATGTGATCAAAACTTCTTGGACATTCTCTATCCTTTTGCAATTCTTTGTTCTCTTACTTTACTTACGTATTTATGTCTCAGAAAGGTGGGAAATAGCACCAAGATGACAACTAAACTAGTTGCTGAGCAGAGCTGGCAGATCATTTTCCTTTTGACAAGGCGTGATTTTTTTCCAACCAAAATGAATATTTTCATGAATGAATGAAAATGGAATGGAATGGAAGGGTTTTGTGTTTTAAAAGATGAATCAATATACCCAACCTGAAAGGGGGAAGCTGCTGGCCATTTTTTTTTTTTAAAAACTTTTTTTAACCTTTTCCAAAGAAGAAGAGAGAGAAGTAAAAGTAAATAAATTATTAATTAAAGATGTGTTGCATTTTATCCACAGTAATTTAACGTGGCAGGGAAGTGTAACAAGATGTGTGAAGTTGAGACTCTGGCTGATGTTTTCAAAGCTATGCCATGATCTGAGTATTCAATTCCCATCAGAATTTGATGGGAGTTTTGCTTCAGGCAGCTTTTGATAATTTCCCCTACTGGTAGCAAAGCAAGACAGTATACAAAATAAAAATCTGTTTGAAAGCCTAATTTTTCACCCTGCCTCACCTCTTTAAAAGGTATTGTATCTATAGGCTTTCCAAGAAAACTTGTACAGTTTTAAAGTTATATTTAACTTCTGCTGAGCAGATGTCCTGAAACCGTGCAAAACCATTGTGACTACTATTGCAATAAGGCAGAGATGCCTTTTAACACAGCTGTACCCTATATACAGACACTGATTCATGAGGTGCATGTTCCAATTCTTTTCTTTAGTTCTCTGAGCTTTCTTTCCAAATTGTGGTATCTTTTATTTGCAGTATTTGCCTCCCGAGTTTTATATGTGAGAGAACACCTTATCATTTTCTGTGTCGCACGTCCAGACAAATAGTCTAGTCCAGGCTTTCCCTGTTGAGGTATGTATGGAAGAGCTGGCCAAGGACCTTTACTCGTATTTTCCTCAACTTCATCACTGACTATGGTGCCTTTCCTCATGTGCTTAATTAGGAAATTAACATATCAGCCTCCTACTTTGCCTTCTGGCTATGCAATCCTGTGGCTAAAATATACAACTTCTGCACTACTCCTGTTGTGTATCCAGATTGCTGGTGATGCTGTGGCCCCATTGTCAGGTCCCCTGTTCCCTGACAATACCTTCCACCTTGCCTGTCATCAGATCTTCAAAACAAACACCTGAGATGTGTCCAGTGGGGACACGGGTTGTTACTGGGGTGATGTTCTATTAGAATAATAACCTCAAAAGTTTGTTCCCAATCACCCAATTGCTCCTTTTTTTTTTCTCCTCTGCCAGAGTTAGTATCTACACTCTCCCAGGTGTTTTCCTGATTTCACCAGCGTGTCAGATCTCATCATGCTTGAATGACTACCATACACAATTCAAATCTAACTGTGGATGTTTTACTTGAGTAGTAAAATGCTGAGTTGCAAAGTTTGGATTCAGATCAGAGTTTCTTGAATTCAGGGAGTGTTAAAACTCAATTCTTCATGAAGTGTTCCTTATTCTACCTATGGAAGCATGAAAACAGCATTTAAACATCCAAATATTTGGGTGGTCTCTTTGGGTCCATGATAGAGATATTGATAACAACTGCTGAGTGGAGAGGAATTTAATTGCAGAGATTATACTGCAAAAGCTTGGCATTATGTTTCTCAGACCTCCTAGAACTGTCCAGTCTTGGACACTATATAGATCAAGGGCTAATGAACAGCATTGTTCATGGTATTATGTAAACTGTTGGTAGTGTGAATGCAGAGTAGGGGTTAACTGTGCTTCACCTAATATTCAGCATTTACAATGAATCGCATTGGTATGGATTACAGAGGCCAGATTTAAAGTCTTAGAATTACAATACAAACTTGACCTTTTAAAAATTATATTACTATGGCTTATGTGGAATAGGCACGATTCATATGTTTATATAAGTATTGGCATTGTTATAAATATATACGCACATTTAATGCAGCTTTTCTGTAAAGCTTCTGTACAACAGCAGCCTCAGCCTTTATCTTCTTTTCGTCAAACCGTTTGATTCCATCACATCAGACTAGCCTATATACATTGTTAAAATTAGGGATATGATGCTATCCAAGTGAGCATAGGTATCTTGGAAATGCAGGAAGCTGCAGAATACGGTGTATTTGGCTCAAGTGAGGTTCTTTTGTTTTCTCTGGTGCTTCACCTCAGCATATTCCTTCTCAACAGGATGGCTAAACCCACCGGGAAAAGAAGATAATTTAGTGGCAGTTATCATCTCTTTACCTGAAAAGTAAGTAATCCCCTGCATTCTCAAAGGGAGATTAGGGGAAGATATTCCTGTAGAAATACTCTTCAGCCAGTCCCTTCCTCTTTCCCCTGCCTCCTCTGCCAGGTGCTGGATTTAGTCTTGAACTTTTATTACAGACAACCCCAAAAAATTATATGTTGCTCATCTTGCTCCCAAATATCTTTTACCAAAAAACTCTGTAGAAGTTAATGGTATCTGAGGTGCATTAAGAATATAGGAACTACCTTTGTAGGACTCTGACTTTAACTAGCATGTGGAATCTCCATTCCCCTCCCAGAGAAGTCTGTAGCAAATTTTCAGTTGACCTCAATAGGAATGTGCTTGGTCCAATATAATTTACAGCCCAGTACCACCTTCAATATTATGGTAGTACTTCTCATAGAAATCATGAGTTTTCAGAGCAGAGTGCTAGTTAAAAATATTTTTTTGCTAGACCTGTACATATATATTGTACATCATCTTTAAATACAGTTAACATACATTATTAAAAATGGGACAGATCTGGAAATGCAAATCAAGTGAGTTCTATTTATGTCCCCAAGACATTTAGCATCACCTATGCAATACACATGCTTGATAAGACAGTTTGCTTTGAAGTTTGATAGGAAATTAATATATATTAAATAAAACATTAATATATTCAAATCTAGAAGACTTGAAAAATTGAAAAGGCAGGCTATTTACAGCTTGTACTATAGTAATTGGTATCTGCTATGTCTTTTTCTCTCTTTTTAGTCTAATTAATAATATATCAGAACACTAATGGCATCCTAAAAGTGCTACATTAACTATGTGCTTTAGGAGACACTTCCTGCTAGACTGGAATCAAATCACATTGATTCCAGCAAGATTTGAGCGTACTTGGTCTTTCGCAGTTTCTGCAAGGGCTGCCTTGTTATTTCACTTATGATATAGGCATGGAGCCCACCAAAGTGGCTCTTTACAGATTCTTTGTCCTATTTAATCCTGTGTTGCCCTGACCAAAGGCAAAACCTACCTGCAATTGCTGGACATGACACAGAAATGAGAGGAGGATGTAGAGCCTTTCTTCCTGCTGCACGTGTCTTCTGAGTAGAAGCTGAAAACAGGAAAAGTATTGTGCCCTGTGCCAATGAATGCAGAAGATAACCTGAGCAACTGGTACATCCTGAACAAATACAACAGCTGGAGTCAGGACCTAAAATAATTGCCCCTATTGCGAGAAGATGACCAGACCCCTTACTACACATAAAATCTGCAAAGGCTGCTAGAAACTAGATTTCATTAATATTGCAGCTGCTAGGGAGGAGGCTGGGGAGATTTTTCCAATGATCCACTCAAGACATCACTTTATTTTCTTCAGTTTTGGTGACTGCACTTCTTTCCCCCTCCCCATGGGAATGTGGCTGCTGCAGCTGAGTCACTCCCTCTCTGACAGCTGTCCAGAGCTCAAGTACCTTGAAGGTATCAGCCCCACACTAAGAACCCCACAATAAGTGTGTTTTACTACCTTTTTTCTGCTTTAAGAACTGTGTGTTAGGTAGAGCTGGGGGAAGGCAGGTGGGATTTTCAAAGGCAGCTCTGCAGTGCAAATTAAACAACCTGCTGGTTTGGTTGCTGTGGGTGGGACTGGACCCAGCAGACACCCACCACAACTGCAGCAGGAAGGAGTGCTGTGCTGGTGATGGAGCTCTCCCCAGAGCCTACTCCAATTCCAGATAAAATGATTACTCTGAAGCAAGGTCTGTTTTTCCCTTCAGTTTTCAGGCTGCCCTTTAGGGTCCCACTGAGTGACAGAGAACTAAATACCACTGAAGATGGCTGAGACAGCCTCATTCATCTACTTAAGACTGAAGTGAGTTCAGAATTGCCTGGAATATCAGGGGAGAAAAAATAATATTTTCCAGTGTATTTCTGTTCAAACTAGGTTTTCCAATCTTTGTAGTTTCCTGTTTTGATTGGAAGTAGACATACTTGGATATTTGAAATTCTTGCTGGTTTTATAGCATGAAATGAAGCAATACAGAAAACCTAGTATTTCAGCATCTGCAGACCAAAGACGAGCCATCAACCAGTATATCAACCAATGATCTTTGGTCCTGAGCTGATGACCTCCACAAGAAAGTAGCCAAGCTCTATTTGCTTTTTCTCTGCGATCTGCTCAGAAGCTTGAAGGATCACCTAATAGTTCCAGTAGGCTGATTTTTTTTTATCTCTGCATTTGCATTTAGAGTGTTGCAAGATGTTTGTTGCTGGGCTGCAAGACTCTTGCTTCATATTTTAAGTCATGCAGCATGTATACACCAAAAATATTGTGAATTGCACTGAAGGATTATTTCAATAAGGATTTTGAGGAGGGGGGAGTTGGGGTTTTTTTTTGTTTTTTCCTGATTGATTTTAACGTGTCTAATGAGGAGCTTTTTGTTTGATAGAAAGGTATGAACTGTAACTGATATTTTTGGTGTCAGAGCACTGTTACTTCATCTCTTTCTTATGCTTTAAAAGATGCTTCTAGAGGCTGATGAATGCGTCCCCATTTTCTCAGAAACTGCTTGATTGGTGATGATTGCTTAACCGAACAGACTTGTGCTGCTGTGAATTTTGCAAGTACAGTAAATTCCGCCATATGACTGGAAGCCTAATGGAATAATTGTAGCTTGCAGCACAAAACCTATGAAGAAAGGGTTAATATTAACTCTGTGTGATATGCCACTCATCAGGATGCTGTGAAGTCCTCAGCTAGATGAAATTCAAGGCAAATCTACAATAGCTTTCAAATGCACCAAAATTTCACCTTTCGTGTTTTTTTTTACCTACTCAAGGGTAGATATACATGTGCAAATGTATATTCACAATAAAGCGGTCAAAGTATAAAGGCTAATTATTGACACATAATGGCAGATATAACGACAGCTGAGCAATTTTGGTTTGGTCCTGTGTCTGTTTTGCACACAGACACCACCAGTGCCCTTAATCACACAGTTTTGCAAAGGTCTCAAAAAGCTTTTTGATTCCATAGGTTGGGCCTGGGAATTGGCTCTTTTGCCCCTAATCAGACCAAAATATAACCTTATTTTCCCAATTCTGCTTCTTCCTCACTCCTGCCACTCTTGGCCTTTGACTCCCTATGCCTCTTCTCCCCAGCCATTTCCCCCCATTTGTTCTTTTTGCTGCTTCCGTGCAAGTCCAGGTATTATCCTCTAAATCAAAATTAAACTATTTCTGGCTTAGATAGATTGAGGCCTGCATGGTGGCAGGGTGGTCATTCAAAGCAATAAGGTAAGTTCCCTGGTCTTGTGTTAGGTTTGAACATGGATCCAATGTGGCTCTGGAAGCATGGCGTTGCGGTCACGAGGAAAGTGAAAAGATTGGAGAATTCATGAATTAGACAGGTACACTTGCTGCTGGGCATGTCTGCTGAGCAAGTGGAAACTGCTATTTTTCAAAGGTATGGTGGCAATAAAGAGCATATTCTTGTCAAAAATTTACAAAATTGTGTGTCCTTGCTCCAAAACATGAGAGGGTGATGTTCTCTGTTCAAAGATGAGTCATAGAGAAGTTCTCTTTTTTCTTTCTTTTTTTTTTTTTTTAAAAAAGTGTCTGAAGCACATATTTTTTCCTTTGCTTCTTTCTCGTAAGTGGTTGAAACATTTAAACTTTCCAAAATCATCCAGCCTCATGGAAATCCCCCAGCATGGAATACTTCAGTCCATGATCTAAGCACAGAAAACAATCTTTAAATGAGAATTTCTGGGGTCGTGTCTGTGTATTTGTGACCAATACAACAATTCATCAAAAGAATGTCATATACTAGTGATTAAAGGAAGTGCGTATGTACATATATATACATATATATTTGTTCAAGACCAGAAATTCTTATTACAAACAGTAACTTTTAGGGCCATACCATGCACGTCTTTCAGAAAAATACAATGCAGATTCATAGTCTTGTGACGAAACTTACAGAGATGAAGAGGGACTCAGTTTAAGTGTCTAGCCAAATAAGGAACACAAGAAAAATAGTTTCTGCAGGTCTAATCACTGCTAATTTGTCAATATGGATGCTCCTAACACATTTTCTTATTTGTGTTACCTTTGAAAAGAGGAATTGTGTTGACAGAAAATACTATTACAACTCTTCTTAAAAAGAATGACACTTTTGTAAGAACCTCCCTTACTGTTAATTGCTGTTACCATTTTTCCCTAGACTATTCTCACTCACAGCCCACGTAGAATGTCTGAAGATAATTTTAAATTAAATTATGATAGTTGAAAATTTAAAACACTTGAAAAGAAAAATGAAACACAGTTTGACAGTACTAGAAGTGTTGGTTGGAAATCTGCCAGAGACAAACTAAGGAGGGGCAGTAAGAAGCTGCTTTTAGGACTCTGAAACTTACCAAGGGGACTTTTTGGAGGCTTCCTCTGCATGCAGTGATTTTCTTTTCTTAATTGTCCAATGAGGAGTCAACACAGTAAAGGAAGCTTAAGTCACATTTTTCAAGTTCATCATCTCCCACAGTGCATTCTTAACCTTTCTTAAGGCAATCCCAAAGAGAACCCACCCAGTCGTATTTCAAAGTATAGAGCCTTGCTGGTACTTCATACCTAGAACTGAGGGATTCTCCTCTCTCCATTCCTCCCATTTGCATTTTTGTAATGCATCTTTTCCTTTTCATGTATGCCTCTTCATTTTGCTCAGTGTAGAGTTAGTCATTACCTCTAACACCCTGAAAAAGTTCTACATAGATTGTGATTGCATGAGTAAAAGTTGCACAACTTGTGCTACACTGTTCAGCCAAATGAGTTGCTATTACAGCAGGAATTTCTATGAAGAGTTTGAAGCCTCTCTGTAACAGCTACTTACAAAAGAAATATCAATGTCTTTATAGACATGAAGATAGGATCTCCAGCTCAATTACTTGTGGGGGGGAGATACAAGATAAATAATGACTGAGTGAAATATGCAATACAACTGAGTTTGGAAGAGATGACGGATGAACAGGACAGTGGAAGATTTGCTGCACCTTACAACATTATGACACTTTGCCTGTATGATGGCTATGGGCAACCACACTACAATTGCTCCCATTAAGTACTTAAACATGAAGTCACTTTGTGTCAGAGAATTAGTAACATGGAAGTTAGTAAGAGCCCAAAGGTGTACCAAACTCTGGATAATCTAGAGGAGGAGAAAAATTAGGTGGAAAATGCATGTAATCAAGCATTCAGCTTCTGCACCTCTGTCATGGGAGAAAGCAGACCATAGCTCTTACTCATTAGGTCTTGGGCTGACCAAGAATGGCTCAGTCTGGAGCTTTCTTTTGTTACCTCTTCCCTCTTCCTGGCACTGGATGGACCTCTCCAGCTCTTCAACTCTGTTTGCACTCTTGTAGACTTGAACCATAGAGGATGTACTATTTATCTGCCCTGGATGTAGCCGAAGGAAAGAGTGCTTCCCTTTCCCTGGTGTGATGTTTCAGGAGTACTTCCTTGTTTGATGGCCTCTCAGCAGTACGATTAATTTCTGTAGAACACTAGGTGGATGAAGTGATAAATCTTATTTGGAGAGGGCTCATTGAGGGTGAGTAGTAGTGCCTTGGCTGAGGGGATGTGTGCTGGTGGGGTTTCCTGGTATGTCTCATGTCTAAGTGGCATGTGACTCTTGCAAAGCTACAGCTGGCATACCCATTTGCTGTGCGCAGCACTAACTTCTGTGTGTAATGTTTTGGCAAGATTGTGCTTTTATTGACAACAAAATCAATGAGATGAAAATGGTCTTGATAGATAGGAGCTGATAATACATAATGAATAACTTATTCAACTGATATGCTTCTTTATACTTCACTGGTATTATCTACAAGGCCATTCGGTTTTCTTTTTCTCAAATGCATTAGTTTCTCAAACTTCCTTCCAGCACAATTCTTTGAAGGCAATCTGTGAAGGCACAGGTTGCATGTGGCACACCTGGAGCTGGTGAAAGGCTGATTACCTCAACTGGGCATTAGTCCCATGGCATGACTTATGAAGTGGGCTCTGGGTGTAAAGCACTTACTGTTCTGATTGCATTACAGACCAGAAGAGGTAGTGCTTCAGAATGGTGGTGTTTAATGAAAATGGGAAAAATCAGCAGCCTGCCTTTAGGAGTGATCACTGGGAGAAGAAGGAAAAGAGAACAATCTTCTACAGTGCAAGAAGTAAGTGGTTTCTGTATAACTGGCAAAATAAGAGGAGAGTGGCAATATGGAACAGAACACAGCGGTAATCAGTGGGCAAGGAAGGGTGCATGTGTATTTAGTAGGGACTGAATAAAGAGAAAAAATTATGACATCAAATTTTTGTAACATGAGAGCTCCAGGTGAGCTGGTTTTCTCAAAAGTATTTTAATGATAACTTCTTGTCAAAAAAGGTTTTCACAGAAAAATAATTTTTGTTGTGGATTTGTTTTTTCAGCAAAAAATGAATTTTTATCAAATGCGACTTTTGGAGCAGACTTTTTTTTGACAACTTCTGACTATTTTTCTCTTTTTTAACCCCGCCAAACAAAAAGTTTATTCAGGGAAATATTTGTTTAAATCTCAATGTGGTATGAAAAATTTTACTCCATAACAATGCAGGAAAAAATAAGCTAACAAAGAAAAAGAGAGATGAACTTCAAACACTATGATGTAGAGCTGATGATTATCACCAAAGATGCCATGCTTTGAGTTCAATGTGCACTTAATTTTTTCAGGAACTTTGCTGAATTGAAATCTGAAAGTTGAATTTTTTTCTTTTTCAGTTAAGCTATTTCCTAGCAACACTTCGTAGCTCTGAATGAAACTTCTAACGAGTTGAGCCCTTAAGCTCACATGAGAGGTAAAATTTCATATATTGTGACATTAACAACCGGGTTTTTGGAAGATTTTTTTCCCAGTGAGGAGATATGCCTGTTGTGGGACTTTATGCCTAAATAATGGATACCTTTTAGCCAACATAAGGCAAGGTTTTCATTGCAAAAAGTGTCAAATGGCAGAGTAATGTTCTGCCTAAGAAAAGATAAGAACCAGGAGGAGAATTTTGATCCACCACACTCTGTTGCCAACTAGGTGATGAAGTTACATGAAAGAGTGCAGTACCATCGGTGTAAAGATTCTTCATTTTCTCAAGAACAGTCTTTCATGTTCCTGGGTCCATGGCTTTATTTGTTTGTTTGGAATCAAACCATTAGAAGACATTTTGAAATTATTCCAAATTAAATTTCCAGTGATCAGAGAGAAGCTGTGATTCTCAATTCTAGCCTGTCTTCATTGTCACCATGGGGAACAAAGATGTCCATAGAGCTAACATTGAGTTAAGCCCATTGGTGGCATTGGTGTTTGCATGACATTCTGGCTGAACTGCTTGAGACAAGCAGACGTGAGCATTTGGGGCTGAAAAAACAGCCTGGGAGGGACAAAGGTTCATGATGCTCTGATTTTTCTTCTTGGTCCTATCTCACAGGCAGTGTAAACACAATGCAGTGATTTGCTACATCCAGGGCTCTGCTATGTGTGTTTGTTTGTGTAATCAGAACTAAATGATATTAAATGAAGTTCTCTTGCCCTCCTGAGGACTCGAGATTCAACACTTCCAACCGGTTCAGTGCTGGAGACAGAAGAAAGTGTAACCATAGTGATGGAATGGAAATGATTCCTTTGTTCCTAGGCTGCAGTATCCTACAGACACTGCCGTTTTCAAGGTCAAAAATATATTAGGAAGAGATAAAAATTAAAGAAAAATGTGCTGGCTTAGCTACAAAAGCTAATTTAGTTTATGCATTATAAATTATGTTAAAAATGACTAAAATGAGATTTCTCAGCAAGAACTAAATGTGTGGTTTCACAAAACTAATTTCCAAAGATGAACACGATTACAGAATTTAGCTTTAAAAGCTTTTCAGGCCATCAGAGAAAACAGCAAAGCTATCAATTACCAGACTTTAGCAGTGCTTCTGTCAGAAATATAATGGTAATTTTAGCATTCTCCTCAGCATTTACTAAATTAAGAATGTCTGCAAACAGATCAATTAATTGGAACATTATTTAATTTAATGAAACATGTGATCTATCAAGGAACGTTAATCAGGCTTTAAAATAAAACATTTTGTCATCTCTTTCCAAATGGTGGAAATAGTAAGGCCCTGACATGATGAGGTGACAGTCATAATTTTGAGGATTTGAGGGTAAGATTGAGCATTCTTCTGAACAAGCAGAACCTATTCTCATCAAGGTTTTGCCCAACGTTGAGCTCTGGCACGTTGTGTTGCTAAGCTCTCCTGAAAATATCTGGTAGCTGGTAACCCTGCCACCCTTTCAATCAACCTAATTTTTTTCTCTCTGCCTTTACTTTTCCAAAGATGGATGAATGTGCACAAAATGCTGTTCCAGTTATAATGCTCAAAGTCAGGGCGAAAAACTCTGAGGATCAGATTTATAAGACTGCAGATCTTCAGTCTGTCCCCTCTGTCCTGGGGAAGTATGCAAAGCTGGTTTTCCATTACTTGGGCGTTGTAGTACTACAGTAGGCCTGGCAGCAGGCAAGGCAGCATTTTTTGTGGAGGGAGCATCATATAAGGTGCCTCCTAGTAAGCTGGCCTCGTGGTGAGTTTGAGGGAGTGAAGATGTGGCAGTTAAAATCAAATTGTCTGTTTGCAGCTGAAGACTAAAATGATTCTTCTATATGATTCACAGCTTTACCCATAATGAGTCATTGCAGAAATCCCATCCTCCTCCAGCTCCATAGTACAGACGTGGGCCAAAGCTGCTACATCTGCTGTGGTGTGCCAAGAGACAGTCAAATGGAAGGAGCAGAGGCGGCTTGCAGAAGGAGCAAGGAGATCCCAGAATAAGCAATCAACTAAATCAGTTTTGTGAGACCTTCTTTCTTTCAACTTTTCCCATTGCCACCTTTACAACCTCATGGTGGGGAAAGCATCTTTGCACAAGCGAGGGTGAAATTACAGGAACAAGTCTAATCAAATAATTCAGCTCCCAAGCAAAAATGACAAACAGTAGGAGGCCATGGTCACGGAGGCATTGAGGCTGTGTTCCCCATTGACAACCATTACTGAAACAGTGCCGTAGGCATCGACTTCTGGTCCTAAGCAGATGCAGGAGTCTGCTGTGAGTGCAAATGAGAAAGCTGAAACTTGTATTTTGATAATTCAGGGATGTTAAAGATTCAGTCAAAGCACTGGGTAGTTTATTTTCTCCATTACACTAACACAGCTCTAATTTGAACCTGCGGGACCCCTGATAGACCCATTAGGAGAGCAAAAACGTGATGTAAGATCTGTAGGGCTGAGGGTCTGGATTTTTTATGACACTTTAACTGAAGCACAGTTTTCATGTTACCAAATTATTTAGCAACTTTGCTTCTCGTCAGGGAATGGCATTTGCTGTTGCATGGGGATGAGACGTGACCGATGACTACACTTAACAAAAGACAATGAAGGCAGCAAGTGGGATGAGGTGACTGAGGCAGGGACAGCTGAGGGACAAAACAAGCAGAAAAAACAGCTAATGTTTTTTCTTCTTGCCGTACTCAGGAGCACGGACTCCAGCCGTAGGAGCTGCTGCCAGGGATGGTACTGCCTCTGTGACTCTGGGAATGGAAACAACGATCTGTACTGAAGATGTCAGCCTTTCTCTGGGGTGATGATGATTTTTCTGCAGCTCTGTCTAGGATATTTCAAAACCTTTGGAAAGAGCTGTTTTTAAGTGGAAAGCGCTCACCCTGAGTTGGGTAGCTGAGACATTACCTGCTCTCTGGAGAGTATGTCACAACTTGCTTCCATACTATTGTTTTTTGTGGGGGGTTTTGTGCTTCAATCTATGCCAAGCTTCCATCATCTCTTAACAAGCTTCCTTCTTCAAATTATTAGTGCCTAATCACTTGTGAGGAGGAAGGGGTACAGAGGACTGAAATAGTTGTAATAACATTATCTATATCTGAAACAGCTCCCCTTATTAAGCTCCAAATAGTCTGAGATGCAATCATATGGTTTTGTGACCTTTTCACATGCCCAGCTGTATCTTTTCTCTCTGTGATGTGTGTTCACTGTGCTGCCAGGAAGATCTACTGAGGTACTTGGAAAAATCCCTGGTGCTTTGCTGATCCTGCTTGCACAGGATCTGGGAACAGCACTGGCAGAAACCCGGGGAACATCCAGTGCCCCAGCTGCCTCTGTAGTTCACAAAAACATGCCCTTCTCAGGATCAGTTCCCTCCTTCATAATGTGACTGTCTACAACAGGTCAGCTGAACTGAGCTTCCAAAAAACCACTTTACTCCACTCACCACAAAGAGTGTCTAAACATAGATCACATGTAGACATTTACTGTCTAAAAGTTGGTGAGATGAATCCCTTTCCACTGACCGCCCTGCAGAGACAATCCAGGCTCAGTTCCTCATGGCACATTCAGATAACCACCGTTCATTTCTGGAGAAGGGTTTAATTTGATTTTTTAGTACTGAAACTGCCACCTGATCCTTCATGATATTGATTTCCTAAATCAGAGAGAGCTTTCCCCCTTCTGCATACTTCGCTAAAATTTAACATCTTTTCTTTAAATAGTATTTTAGAAGTACAAGAAACAGATGTTTTGTCATACATATTTTCAGAAAATATAGTAAATTGATTTTGAAGTAGATGTGACTCTCTTTGAACTCTAAATAGCTTTTACATTGAATACTTTTGTTACATTGTGGATGCACATTTGCTTGGGAGGCGATGTAGATACGGTGGTTGGTGCTGGGCTGTGTAAGGACAGCACAAGAGCAGATCCACCAAGTGTCATCACAGTCTGGCATTGATCAAATGGTCAGAGATTGTCTGAAACAGACTGATGATCTTTCTCTTTCTAGGCAATCTGACATTTCAAAAGCAACAAATGGCCACCTGTGCCTCACATTTGTGGCTAGCCAATCTGAACCATCATAAAAGACGCCAAATGGTTTGGGGGCTGGAGCACAGGAGGTATGAGTATAGGCTGAGAAACCTGAGCTGGTTCAGCTGTGCAGAAGCGAGGTAAAAAGGAGCCCAGCAGGTGATTCTCATCATATTCGTGTGCAAGAGGGTGATGATAACTGCCATTTGTAGCAAAGCTGCCCTGAACACAAACAGGCTGGATTTATTTCAATGGACTGTGTGAGCTCCAAGGGTATCTGTGTGTGCAACCACTCAGGATGATGCAGCCACTAACTGAATTAGTTTCTGCTTCTTCCCTGAAATTCATATACCTGTGTTCATTTCAAGGTGCTGGACAGAAGTTGCCTGCATGCCTTTTGTGGGTCTTAGCAGTGTTAATTGCCTGTTATTTTGCCAGATAAGAGGTTGGGTAATATCATGGGGTTTAGTATGCTCTAAATAAAACTCATTTTTATGTTAAAAACTCAGTTCTTTTCTCCACAAAGAGATTGAAAACATAAGTACATAATCCTTTCACAATTTAATTAGAGTAACTCCTTTGTTCAAATAATTTACCACCATTATAGTCAATTAATCCTAAAACGAATACAAAAGCAGACGGGAGTGAGAGAAAGAAAGAGAGTGGTAACAATGCGATGAACTCCCTTTCTGGCTGGGGTTCCCATTTCCACCCCTGAGAGTCCCCTCATGGCCCTCTGTTGTGTGGAGACCTGCTTATTGGCACAAACAAAAAGCCTTGCTCTGCCTCAAGAAGGCTGACAACCGTCTGTGAGATGGGTGGGGGTCACTCTGGCTGGAAGTGATGGGAAGAGGCAGCAATAGGGTAAGATTTTTCTAAAATATCATGATGGAAGAGAGTTTTAAGGACAGATTCAGAGGCAATATGAAGTATTTCTTCTCTTCATCCGTTATCAAGCAGTGCTCGACAGTGCTGTTAGTTTCCTAGGCAAGTTGGTTGGTCCATTTACCACTTCAAAATGATGATTCACTTTCTAAATGTGTTACAAAGACACTGACAGTGCCCTCAAAGAATAATTAATCTTAGACTGTGTTCAGGGAAATTGCTACTGGTGCTTCAACTTCCAAGTGGTGTCAGCAGACAGAGCACTATGTTGTCAGTTGTGTTTACATGACCTGTGGACCACTGTGCTGCAAAACCACCTCCTCCATGGTGTGAGCTTCAGCAGCCAAGAGGAAGTGTGCCAAGGCCAACAGCAATGGAGTGGAAAAAGATTTAAAGTGTTCAGTTCATCCACATGAAGTTTAAGCTGACGGTGGGATATTAAGAAAGTTTTGTCATAAAGAGATGATGGAGTGGGAATGTCTAGAGATAAGGAAGGGTGGTACTTTTTCTCCTACAGCTTTTAGGGTTTTGTGCAGACATTGTGAAGGGTAGCTGTAAATGTCTGCAATATATTCTCAGTCCATGAGAAATTTCTAGAAGAGTTGGATTAAAGTCAGCATTTCAGTTCAAATTCGTTAAAGGCATCCAGGAGGGTGTCTGAAGTCTATGAAGAAATCTGATGAGATTTCAAACCTCCAAGGTCAGCTTCTTTCTCCAGAAAAGAAAAAAAAAAAGCACAAAAAAGAGGCTGAAAATCAAAGCGAGATCCTGGCCTGGCTGCAAGGTTTGGGTCTGTGAAGAGTAGTAGTGCAGGCTTCCTCATGTCCAGTGGGACCCTTGGTGGTCCCAGCAGCCTGTCTGTAAAACAAGGTGGCAACAAGACTTGAGCATAACTCAGGAAAAATAAGAAGAAAAAATGTAGTTCAGATTCATCCTGATAAGGAATAAAGCCATCCTCAAACATTTATTGCCCTTCTTATCATTGATTTAACAGGACCAGCTCATTAACTTCATTGCAAGTTACTATTAAAAATGAAATGCAGGTCAGTTGAACATGCATTATCAGGATTATAGTCGGTCAGATTCTTTCAAAAACAGATGCTGTTCTAGTGAAATTGAAGTGGATAGTCAATTATCCATTTATTTGAATCATAAGATCGCTGTTGAATGTGCTACACACTTCTCTGCTGCCCCTGTCTCCTCACACACACACACTTTCTCTTATGCTATGGACCATTCATAGCTAAAACGAAGTGACTTCATTTTGATATCATTCGGCTATGGAAATATTTATTTATTTATTTATTTTTCCCTGAGAACAGACTAGTGAAAAAGACACCGGCCTTTTTGATTGGCCATGGTTGTTGATGTGAGTCTGGTTTTAATTCTGCTGCAGGCTGATAGAGTATGAGACTGTCTCTCCTTTCCCCCTGTCTTTTGGTGCTTCCAGGTAAAGACTGAGACATCCCATGGCATGGCAGTATTGTTGACAGGTGTATAGACTGGAACAGGGATGATCTAATTTCTAAATAAGACTGAGAAAGGATGAATTCATGAGGATGTTCGTGTTCCAGTGAGAGCTTACAGATGCTGTACTGGCACATCTCAAATTTCTGCAAAGGGAGGATGATGGTGGTGAAAAATAGTTCTTATATTGCTGCAGAAATGGGACCCATATTTCTGCGTGCTTTGAGAGATACAAAGAGTGCTTTTATAGAGATTGAAGAAAGCTGGTTCAATTATTTTGGAAAAGAAAAGGGTTCTGAAGTGTTCCATTACTTTACACCAAAAAAATCACGGATTTCCTTTTTAATGATTTTATGTTGCTCAGCTCCCTGAACACTACCTCCGTGAGACTAAGAGAGGGACAAACATTTTGGCACCAATGCTAGGGCAAACAAGTCGGCCAACTCTCAATGCTGGATTTTCTACAGGGGTTTCTATCTATTCCCGCATTCTTTGTTAGGTTTAAAGAATTGGCTTCAGGACTGAGAATGGATTTCTCTGAACCAATGATGCAGTTTGTGAACACATGAATATTTCTAACTAGTTTTCAAAATGGAAACACAAGTCATTTGGGATATATTATTTTAAGGAACTACGTAGCAATGCAGAGAACTTCAGGAGGTTGGTGGGGATCAAAATTACATATTTGGTAATGGCATGTATTGACTTTTTCATCTCTCATCTGAATGTAACTGGTATTTTATTGGCTAACTGTCTCAATATTGCTTGTCAGCCTTTCTGTGGTATTAGATTGTAACTTCAAGTAGAACATCTGTCTTGAACAAATCACTTGGCTTCCAGAGTAGCTGTGCTTCATTTTTATTCCTGCTAGGCCTGTTCATTGGACCAGAGCTAAGCATGACAGCAGGAGGATGGCATAAGGATTGAGGGTGCAGAACTGTACAAGATTCCCCTTATTTTCTGCTCAGGTCCTACCACACCACATGAGATGTTTTCTTGTTCATTTCCATTCATGGCCTCATTCATAGGCTGAGCCATGTGCAGCAATGTGGCAGATCGCTTCATGCCACAGACACACAGGACAAGGCTGACTTTACATTTCTTTGTCTACGTGCACTGTCTTCACACCCACCTGAATGGAAATACTGGCACTGAAGTCCCACATCATCAGCTCACACCAGAACACAAAAACATGTCCTGGTACTGGCTGGGCTGAAAAGAGGCTAGTGATAAAGGGAAACATTTGTTTAAAGATTTTAGTCTGTTTTAGTTATTCTTGAATGAAGTGGCTCTGCTAGCCTTACTTATATGTTAGTTAATCCAACAAAACATAATCCTTTTTTTCTGAAACCCTTTGTCAGGAAAAAAACCTCAGGCCTCATAGACCTGAAAAGAGAATGTGTGAACAGCACTCAGTGCTGGAGGGAAAAAAATCCTCTTAGGTTGTCCAAACCAGCTCACAAAGGCAGAGAAGCAGTGTATAACCTGCACTGATACTCCTAACAATCAGCGTGTTGTACATTGTTTGCATTTTCATTACAGGTTTTTTTTTTTAATTTATGCCTTCCCACAGCATGCTATTTCATAGACCAACAGATATTACTATCATTGTGATAATCAGCTTTCAATTTCCTTTCCCAAAATGTATTCTAGTTATAATTTCTTGTACATATTAAATAGTTCCTTGCTCTCAATGGAATTTAAAATTCAGATACTTGTAGAATGTTAGTTAAGTAGACAAGAGAGAAAAAAAACACAAAACAACAGATGCCTTTATAGTTGTTTATTTATATTTTTAAGAAATTAAGTCCTCGCCATTGTGCTCATATCCACAAATTCTCATCCCCAATACATTTGTTATCTCTCTCCTCTCTCTCTCTCTGTACCCTTAACTTACCAGGTAGAACGCCAAAAAAAATTTACAACAAATGTGCCATCATCCCTTCAGTGTTAGGACTGGATAGCTCATTCATTTTCATTCCCTCCTTCCAGGGAGTATCAGCAGAAATTAAGTGAAAGATTGAAAGATCCTCAACAAGTGGAAAATTTGAAAGCTCTTCTTCCTGTATTTTTTCCTTAGCAATCTGTATTCTTAGCACCTTTTTCTTGTCTTTAAGTGCTTCACATAGTGGGAAAGTGCTGTAAATAAAAGTGGCACTTTATTTCCGGAAACTTTACTGTGTGGAGCCTTCCCTGCTGATAAGAAATTGCTGGAGCCAAGAAGCAGAGAAGCAGCATGAAAACCTGGCATAATCTGGGATAACCTGACCTTTATAAATACCACTAAAGGAGAACAGTGCCATTTTAAAAATTAAACGTAGACGTGGATGGCAGTTGTTACCTTCAGATGCTGCACTGTGGTCTGCCAGTGAGGGCACCAGTGTCCCGCACAGAGTGGATGGCAGTGGCCATGAGTGTGAGAGGGCATGCTAGCAGACTAGATGGCAAGACTGAGTTTCAGCTTTTAACCTAAGGCCCTGTAGCTTTGTTCTCAGAATTTGCCAGAACCTGTTGTTAACAGACTTTTGCAACATTTGGAATAAGGTACTAGTCAGCACAAAGAAAGGTGTCAAGACAGGCCTTTAGGAAGCTTAACAACGAGCATTCCTCCTGTCTTGGCTTTAAGTACTGGAAATAGGTGGCCATGGGGCCATCAAAAGCCGTTCTCACCTTTGATATCACAGTTTTGGTCCTGATTCCTCTATGAGGCCCTCACTGCCTTACAGACTCTTATAAGTCTGTCAGGACTGAGGGTGTTAGGGGTGTTTTTTGCTTTGTAAATATAAACCTGATAATTTTTGCCACTCTAAAATAAAACAAAATACGTATTTCAAAACTTGTTGTGGATATGCAAAACTTCCCTTGCATCCTATGTGATCAATCAAAACATTTGACCCATCTCAATGTCTTACAAAGCAGTATTTAGAACAAAAATAGTATCACCTGGCATGGCAATTCTGAAATTAATTTTTTTAGAAGTCTCTGTCTTTTAGTTTCCACCACATGTCATAGACTCTGGGCATTAAAATCACTCCCCAAAGGCAGAACTTGCTGGGCACTTGCCTTAAACATGGACCCTGAAGTCTGGATGCAGAGCCCTTCAGCAAAGAGTGGATCCCTAACAGAGTGGTACCTACTAACCCATCTGTAGAAATTAATCTCTCTTAAACCAACAACCTATCCGTGACTTCTCTTTCGTTCAGAACAGATGGATGCTTTGCCACATATAATATAATATAATGCTGCATAGAGGATGCTGCATAGAGGATGCTGCACCACAGAGCATAGCCACAAGAAAGGGAGATGCAAAATATGCCACGTAAAAAGAAATAAAGCTTTTATTTTATTTTCCAGATTTAGAACCTCCCTTGTTCCAGCTCTGCAATAAAATAGATCTGTTATAAGCAGACTTTTAAAGAGGAGTGAGTTCAGCTGTGCTCTATCAGGGAAAATTAAGTATTATCTGTGAGAAAAACATACATATTTACTCAGACATCAAATTTTGCCTCTCACTTTCTGGAAAACAAATTAAAGCTGACAAGGAATTAGACTGGCTTGACTCATTTGCCTAAGCAAGACGAGTAATTTATCAGCATTTGTAGAAAACAGGAGGTATTTCTGTGCTTCTTAGTACATTCATTTTGTCTTTGAAACCAAAACTGAGCAAAAATTGTTTCATTCTTGTTTATACCAGGTTGAATGTTTACGTTGCATGTTAAGTAAATCTCTGTTTATTGCCTCTTCCTCCTGGATTAGAAACCAGGCAAAATTACCAAAAGGTACCTTTGAATATCTTCAGATATTTGCTTTGTCTCTGAAAAAGCAAGTTAATTTGCTTGGATTGTAAGATACTTACTATACCTTTTTTACACTGCAGTTTCAAAGGAAAAGTATCTGCTTTGTTGCATAGTATTAAGTCACTCTATGTGTTTATCTTATCAAGCTAATCTGTCAAGATGAAATCTGTCATTTTTTGCATTTATAATGCATTTGTCACCATGGTAGCTGGGAAGTGAATACACAATTTAAATGAGAAAGACCCCAAAGCAGCCATGCTTCCCAGTCTTCATTGGGTTTTGACTGTTGATTTTTTAAGATCAAGATTCTTCCGATGTTTCCTGGAGAATTTACAGTATTTCTGTGGTTGCTTGTAGAGCAGGGCTTTTACGACCAAATTTTCATTTCAGTCTGACAGACGCAAAGCCTGAGCAGATAATTTTTATCTCTAGTGGTATATGAATGAAGAATCTGTATTTCACTGTGAGCTCTGCCATGCCTAGTGTTTCACTAAATATGTTTGCTGTTAAGGAAAGAAATCTTTACAATTGACCTAAACTGTAAACCAGGGTCTTACAATGGTACGTACCTTGGGTTGGGAGAGGTTGGAAAGCTTTGTGCCAGGTATGTGCTTAGTACCAGATTTGCATGCTTTAATTCAGAGGCAAGAGAGACAGGGAGAATGGTCATAACTAGACTAAAATGGAACCTGCTGTACCTTAGTTGTTAGCAGTGAATTGTGAAGAAAATCAAGACGTTAGTAACTGCTGTACAAACAACAGCAGTGGGAATGAAAGCTAGAGTTGCGTCCACCTCTCAAGTGCTTTCCACCTTCTTTTGGCATCCTTTTTTTTAAATATAGGCTAGGATTGGAACTGACACAAATGTCTTTAATCAAAGCTGATGAAGCAGCTGCATTTTGAGGTCCATTCTCCAGGAGTTTCTCAGTTTTCTGATTCTTCAATTCAGCTTCTTCTGATTCAATTCAATTTCTGATTCCTGACATGAATTCAAGAATGGTTTCTTTCTGGAAGTCTTCAATGTGCATGTTTGTGAGAATATGTTACATTCATAAAGCTGGAACAGTTTTCATTCAGCCCATTGTGGTAATGTAAAAGAAAACCGGTTTTTGCCAGCTCTTTTGTCCCAACAGGCTTGTATTTGATAATGCATTTTCAACTGTAATATTTAAAACCCTTTCTGCTTTAATGGAATAAAAGTATGCGTCATGTATTCATGGTGAAGACATTTTAAGTGGCAGTAACACTTTCAACCCTGGTCATCTGTGTGCTATGGATAAATTCCCCCACTGTGGTTTTGTGTCCATGTAAGATTTTGGTTTGTACCAACAATGTGTTGATCCTTTCTTACTGGTCAGCCTCACTCAGTGTTTGTCTTAAAAAACCACTGAGATACTGAAGATCAAGGTGTGAGAGGTAAGGTTTTTGTTTATTAAGGCGGTTAGAGTTCAGTTTTTTATTTTACTTTTATATGTTGAGGAAGTAATTGTGTTCTTTTTTTGGGGATGTGACAGTACTGTTGAAAATGCCAAATTTGTGTTTTACTTACTGTAGTCTGGGTACTAAATTCTTGCTTCTGAAAAGCTTTTCACGTTACAAAACCAAATGCAGGCTTTGATCAAAATTTTTCAACATTTTTTTAAATAAATATAATTCTGGACAGTGAAATCCAATTTGTGTGGCAACTATGCATGTGAATAGTCTTCAATGAACAACGCAATATATTTCATTCAAACAGTGTAATGTCTTGTAAATATTATAACCTCCTCATTCTTACCACTCAGCTGCTGGATTTCTTTTGCTTGTATTTTTAAATTCTTTGTTAAACAATGTTTCTGTTTGCTCCACTGGAATATTGGAACATGCCAGGTAGACTTGGCAGTGCAGGAGGTGTGTAGCTCCCAGAAGCGCCTTGTACATTTGCAAGAAGTGAAATGATTAATTAACTCTGTATTTATGTTTCTATTTGATTCACAAGCTTGATTGGTTCACTCTAGTGGCTGTTATACATGAATGTTCCTGGGACTGCATTACTGCACAGTTAATCTCTATAGCCAAGTGGCCTTGTTTCCACATGGATGCTACTTAGAAAATTACACTCAATTTCATCATAGGGGCATATGCAACGGGTGGTAAAGTTGAAAGTAGGTGTTCACCCTCTGCTCTTTACAGGACCAGATCTGAGGTTCGTTTTCTTCTGGAGCAGGAAGACATGATCCAGAGCCACAGCATAGGCCTGCAACTTCCCTGTGTGTAAAACACGTAGTCCTGTTTAGATAGATAGATGAGGTCGGAAGTGTATTTAGCCCACAAGTATGAGTTACTTTCTCTTGAATAAACCTCACCTAAACCACAGCTTTCATATTGCCAGAAAAATGGATCTCTTAAGCTAATTTCTTTTCTTAATTTATTATGCATTTACACTGACCTCTTGCAAAAATTCTGTTACAGAAAACAATTAAGACAAATCCAGCTTCCTTTAAGTAAGGACAGTTCTTAATTGTTCCTAAACTTTCTCTGTTAGGTTGGTCGCTGCCAGCTCTCAGCTAAAGAGACTATTTGGACAGTTATATTTCAGATTCCAGGCTAGATCAAACAATCGCCAGGCATATCTACTGATGAGGCATGGGGAATATTTACTTCTCTCCTTTCTTGTATGCTTCAAAACTTTCCATATTTGTCATTTTATTTATCCTTTGGCAGTTGGGATCACACCTTTAAATTAGGAAAATTAGGCTTGATTTTCTACTTTAAAGTCTTTCAACAGACTCCTAACTGGCTTGGGATATATTAATCTGCAAATATTTCTACTTTTCCCAATCTAGTTTACTAAACTACCAATACAGTAATTAAGAATCCGTGCCAGCTAAACTCAGCAATACTGAAAGTGGTAATCAGGGTATGAGACTTTAGTTTTGGCTAACAAGGGGCTAAATGAAGTCAAGGACTTTTCCAGCCTCAGCTTTCTGTGGGCTCTGTTTGCAGAACAGGCTGCCATGCAGCAGATATGAGGAATTTGAGTATGTGCTGGGTGGTTCTTCAGCAGATTTCAGAGCTGTCTCTGCTTTTCACATCAATACGACCTAGAAAACAGAGAAGGCCAAGTCAGCTCAGGTCATCATCAGAGCTGTAGCCTTCACCGAGATCTCCTGTTTCCCTAAGGTTGTCCTAAATATAAATTCCACTTTCTTGAGCAAAGTGCATCAGGCTTTATTTTCTTCATGTTTTGTCAAAACACATTATTGAAAAATTTGTCTACAGCAGTGTCGTGAAGCTCATAATGATGCACCAATAAGAAACACAGTGTGGGATCAATTGTATGAAGGCCAGTCTTAATAAGTGCAGGAAAGTTGAATCATTTTGATTGGTGGCTGCTGCAGAAGAGAATGAATATTTAAATCCTAAATCATTTTATATAGGACAGCAATTGTCAATTATTATTCTTTTCTGAAGACCATGCTATTTGCCAAATGTTTCTACTTAACTCTTCCAGGCTGACTGTTGCTGTGAATCAAATATGGTCTGAAGTGTCCTGGAGCAGTTAGTACAGTTTCACATTGATTTACTAGCTAATCTTACTGGATGGGGGACAATCCCACTGTTGTGAAACACTGGAGAGACAAGACAAAGTCCTGTAGAGGAACTTCCTTATTGCTTTCTCTAACAGAGTTTTTTAGTGTCTCATTTTAGAAACACATTGCTTTCTCTGTCATATTAGGTTAACATAGTTGTAGAAGAAATTATGTAATATAACAAACAAGCTAAGTATTTAAATCATTCTTGCTGCTATGATTTGAGCAACATATTTTTTCCTTTTGCACTATGCACCAATGGAATTAAGCTCAGTATAAGCCTTAAAACTTTCCCCGCACAAATTTGACTGGAGTCTGCAATGGCTTGGCATCTCAAAGTCTCTTGCAAAACAACAAAAATTTGTTACATTGTACCTTTACTGTCCCTGAAACCTTGATGTGTACATTTCCCAGCTTTCCTAGCTCTTCTGTGGTATCCAATGTATCTAGAGATACCTTATTCCTCGTGTCATGGTTGATGTGCCTACAATAATAATATCATGGAGAGACTCCCAAACCTCATGCAATACTCAGGCTATTATCCACTGCTGCTGTTTCACGTGGGCACTGTTTCATGTGCAGCCAGGAGCAGTCTGAAGACTATCAAGAAAGATAATAGAGCCCTGGGAGCAGCAGTCAGGGACTCTAGGGCACGGGTAGTTTTTTCATCATTCCTCCTGGTCAAAAGGAAGGGGCTTGATAGGGCCAGCCGAATCTGGCAAGTCAATAAATGGCTACAGGACTGGTGCCACAGCCAGGAGCTTCACTTCTTAGACCATGGGACTCACTTAGAGAAACCTGGTCTACTGGGGCCTGATGGGGTCCACCTGTGAGAGAGGGAGAAGAATATCTTTTGTCAGAGGCGTGCCAAGCTCATGCCAATGGCTTTAAACTAGAGTTGCCGGAGGAGGGGAACTGCAATCCATCCCACTCATACCAATATGATGCCAGTAACAGTAACAGATTCCCAGAACCTGGAGAAGGGTCGCAGGTCAGCAGGAGAGCACCTGGAGCGCAGCATAAAGGAAAACTAGCCACTCCAGCCAGCAAGTTAGCTTCACTGGGGGCCCAACTTAAACACCTCTATGAAAATGCATGTGGCATGGGCCATAAAAAAGAAGAATTAGAGATGTGCACACACCTGCAGGTGTGTGAGCTTATTGGCATCACAGAGATGTGGTGGGATGGCTCCTATGACTGGAGTGTTGGAATAGAAGGATACAGGCTCTTTAGGAAGGACAAGCAGGGGAGATGAGGAGGGGGTGTCCTTGTCCAAGTGACAGAGGATCCAACAAGGAGAGGTGTCATGCTAGACCTTGTTCTCACCAACAAGGAGGGGCTGTGGGGAATGCAAAGGTCAAGGGCACCCTTGGCTGCAGTGACCATGAAATGGTGGAGTTCAAGATCCTTAGGGCGGTGAGAAGGGCATACTGTAAGCTTGCTACCCTGGACTTCAGGAGAGCAGACTTTGGCCTCTTCAGGGATCTGCTTGGCAGAGTACCATGTGATAAAGCCCTGAAGGGAAGAGGGGCCCATGACAGCTGGTTTATATTCAAGGACCACCTCCTTCAAGCTCAGGAGCAATGCATTCCAACAAAGAGGAAGTCAGCCAAAAATGCCATGTGTCCTGCATGGATGAACATGGAGCTCCTGGAAAAACATACCTATGTCGGTGCCAAAAGGAAGACTAGGGAAAATGTGGGCCCACTCAGGTAGAACACGAAAGACATAGTTATCTGGGACATGGACAAGGCTGAGGTACTCAATGACTGTTTTGCCTTGGTATTCAATGGCAAGGGCTCTAGCTGCACCACCCAAGTCGCAGAAGGCAAAGGCAGGGACTGCGAGAATGAGGAACTGTCCACTGTAGGAAAAGATCAGGTTTGAGACCACCTGAGGAAACTGAAGGTGCACAAGTCCATGGGACCTGATGAGATTCACCTGTGGGTCCTAGGCGAACTGGCGGATGAAGTTGCCAAGCCACTGTCCATCATATTTGAGAAGTTGTGGCAGTCTGGTGAAGTTCCCACTGACTGGAAAAGGGGAAACATAACGGCCATTTTTAAAAAAGGGAAAAAGGAAAGAAAGGAAGACCCGGGGAACTACAGACCGATCAGCCTCACCTCTGTCCCCGGCAAGATCATGGAGCAGATCCTCCCGGAAACTCTGCTAAGGCACATGGAAAATAAGGAGGTGATTGGTGACAGCCAACATGGCTTCACTAAAGACAAATCATGCCTCACAAACGTGATGGCCTTCTATGACGGTGTTAAAACATTGCCGGATAAAGGAAGAGCAACTGGCATCATCTACCCGGACTTTTGCAAGGCATTTTACACTGTCCCACATGATGTCCTTGTCTCTAAATTGGAGACACACAGATTTGACAGATGCACCACTCATTGGATAAGGAACTGGCTGGACAGTCGCACTCAAAGGTTGCGGTCAATGGCTTGACATCCAAGTGGCAAGCAGTGACGAGTGGTGTTCCTCAGGGGTCAGTACTGGGACCAGAACTATTTAATATCTTTGTTTGCAACATGGGTGTTGGGATTGAGTGCACCCTCAGCAAGTTTGCCAATGACACCAAGCTTGCTAATGACACCAAACTGTGTGGAGCGGTCGACACGCTCTGGAGGGAAGGGATACCATCCAGAGAGACCTGGACAGGCTTGAGAGTTGAGCCCCTGCGAACCTCATGAAGTTCAACAAGGCCAAGTGCAAGGTCCTGCACGTGGGTCGGGGCAACCCCAAGCACAAATACAGGCTGGATGGAGCATGGATTGAGAGCAGCCCTGCTGAGAAGGACTTGGGGGTGTTGGTTGATGAGAAACTGAACATGAGTCAGCAATGTGCACTTGCAGCCCAGAAGACCAGCCATATCCTGGGCTGTGTCAAAAGAAGCGTGGCCAGCAGGTTGAGGGAGGTGATTCTCCCCCTCTACTCTGCTCTAGTGAAACCCCACCTGGAGTACTGCATCCAGCTCTGGGGCTCCCAACATAAGAAGGACATGGACCTGTTGGAGTGAGTCCAGAGGATGGCCATGAACTTGATCAGAGGGCTGGAAGACCTCTCCTAAGAAGACAGGCTGAGAGTGTTGGGGTTGTTCAGCCTGGAGAAGAGAAGGCTCCAGGAAGACCTTATAGCAGTCTTTCAGTACTTAAAGGGGGCCTACAGGAAAGGTGGAGAGTGACTCTTTATCAGTGTAGTGATAGGATGAGGGGTAACGATTTTAAACTGGAAGAGGGTAGATTTAGATTAGATATTAGGAAGAAATTCTTTACTGTGAGGGTGGTGAGGTACTGGAACAGATTGCCCAGAGAAGTTGTGGATGTCCCATCCCTCGAAGTGTTCAAGGCCAGGTTGGATGGGGCTTTTGAACAACCTGGTCAAGCGGAAGGTGTCCCTGCCCATGTCAGGGGGTTTGGAACTAGAAGATCTTTATGGTCCCTTCCAACTCTAACCATTCTATGACTCTGTGAATAATGGTGTCTCTGACAGCAAAGTGATAAGAGCTGATGAGCTCTCAGGATCCCCATGGTCAGTCTGGGAAGTGAATAAAAAGGAGGTGATCCTTCTTTGTGCTTAATTTTATGGCTAATGTTTTTCAGAGGTCTTTCAAAATTTTACATAAACAGCTTAAGACACCTCAAAGACTTGCTTTCAGATTTGCTGAAAGTGCTTTATGAAAACAAAGTCTCCTTAAAATGTCACAATTGTTGCCTGCTGAGAAATTACTTTTGAAAATCCCTTATCCAGAGATCTTTGGGAATCACCAATTAAAGTACATTGCAGCTGTGTGTACAAAGTAATTACTTATTCAGCATTTAAAGTTGTTCCTTGTCCAAGAGCATGAGGTATAGGCAGTGCTGAGTTCTCAAATGGTTTGCTGGTAGAAGCCACCTGCTCAGTCCCTTTTATAGCTCACCTGCCCCGGAGCTACCCTTGAAAGCTCATTACACAGTTTAATTGTGGATTCACTGACATGGTATTGTATATGCCAAAGTACCTAATCAAACCTCCAATGCAGACTTCATGTTCAGGCCCTTCTGGTGCACAACGTAATAGTCTGTATCAGAAAGAGTTTCTGGGGGATGAGAGAAACAACCTGAGATTTGAGAAAACATTGCAAGACAGAAGCAGGTACTTAAGCATCCTGTGTGAAGACAATGCCATGTAAGACAGTGGAGATGAATACTTTTAACAGTATGTGAGGGAATCTAACATCAAACATGCAGAAAATCAGCTTCCTATAGAGTCCTGCCAGCTCTAACTGAGTGTGAAAAATTGGTTTTGTGGATTAGCTGTTAAGTGCAAAGAGAGGAAACTTCTGTCCTTGTTACACCCGAGAACAGAAGCAGAAAGAGGCTTCCTACTTTACTTCTCTGCTTATTTCAACTGTAAAACTGTTCTGAAGAGGCTGAAAATATAATCTTTACTTGTTAGAAAGGGTTTGTTAAAAAACCCAAATTTCTAGATTAATTGTTTTCAGCTGGACTTAAAAAGTGGCCACATTCATGTGGAAGGAAGTCTGGACTCTGTCAGCCCAAAGAAATCTGATGAGAGAGAGAGTCGGGATGTTCTGTGGTGGTTGTAATATTTTAGGATGGTATTTTGGTGTGACTGGATTAACTAATGCGAACACGAGGCAGGGAATAGATTGCAGGGTAATGAATTGGTAAAAATACCACATAGAAATAGGTCAGTAAAAGGAGGCAGAAGAAAAGAATAGATAGACAAAAGAAGGATGTGCAGATTTAGAATAGTCTTCAAAAGTGGTTGGGAGCAAAGACCAGCAGTATTGTTAGAAAAAAGTTTAATGATATCATTCCTAGCGGAAGATCTTGGTTTCAACAATCTGCCTGCTCCTGCTGACTTGAGTCTCTTCCCTCTACCTTCCATCTAGACTCTCAAAGCACCTACTGCTGTGAAGTTGGCAAGGAAATTCTGCCTAGTTATTTTAATAACCATGTCTTCACTGTAATATGTGCTGCCAGAAAGGTCCTCCTGCACTGCTGTATTTCTTTTCTTTCTAAAGTGCATAATTATTAAAGACATCTTTTTGGGTCTTTGTATGCTTTTGTTTGTGGCCACATTTCAATATTTCTACATACTTATTCCCGGGAGCTTCACCCTCTGAAATCCATTTACCATTTTGAGAAGAGGGAAAGAGTGGAAAAATTTGAAGTGAAGTTATTCTGTTGATCACCTTGAGGCAATTTTAATAATAAATGAGTTAGAATGCTATGATTCAGATAGTAATTAGAATAAACAAACTAAGTTAATGAAAAGAATTTAGCTGTATAAACTCTCCAAAGTACTTAGGGTAATAGTAAACTGTGATTAAATTAAAAAAAAAGCTTTCTTACGTACAGTACTAAATAAAGATAAGATGTATTTAAATGAAGAGGCTCTTTGAATGTTAGTCAAGGTAGAAAAATCTGGATTTACAGTGGCAGATGTTTGGCAGTCCTGATGCCCATATAGCATCCTGAGGACTGGGAAGGAAGCCCGGGAGGAGGACAGTTACCCCTGCTGCTCTGAAGGCTGGATGCTCTTTTTCTCTCTAAGTTCAGTCTAGGTAAAGGCTTCCATGTAAAATTTATTTATGTCTCCAGCCTTGTGTCTTACGTGCATAGCCACTCTGTCTGTTGAAGATATTCCTGTTCTGAGAATTACTTTGTACAGATGAAAATTAAACCAGGTGCAGGCCACTCCAGATGGTGTAAGGATTACATCTGGCTTTTAGTACTACCTTGACAGTACACTAACTTTCACTTTTCTGGTTGCTTCTCTTCTTAGTTTTCATGTCAGTCACAAACTGCACCTCACATACTGATTTCTACTGCTGACTGCCTGCACTGTGAGTTCCCTGACTTATGCTAGCAATCCTTGGATATGGGGGGAGGTGACTCTTGACCAAGAATGAAGGATGAGCAGGTTTCAAAAGCAAGAGTGACTCTCTCTGAGAGGTGTGTATGTATGGTGTGCCATACACATTATTCTGTAGAGGAATAAACTTCTTCTGGCAAAGGAAAAAAGATTTTTATAAATAAATATACAAGTAGATAGTTTTATAAAATGCATATTAGTGACTCAAGTAAATTTGTAATGAGACATATTTTAAAACACGGCATCTATCATCCAGATAAAACGTTCCTTCAGTGTCTTTTTGGCAAGCCTGTAATGGGAGCAATACAATTTCTAACAGTTTTTTTGCAAAGGCTATTCTGCTTGAACAGACAAATATTTCATTTCTAATGATTTATTGTATTGTAGAATCTATTGAGTGTTTATCAGCTCATCTTCCCATCAATTGTTATTCACCTGTCACTCTCTTCTAGCTTCATTTTATTGTCTTAACTACACGTTTTTTATTACTGAGGTCTCCAGGTTTTGGATTGCCATTTCTTTATCAGTGATTTGGTTTTAACTAAAAAGAAAAAAATAAAGTAGGTCTTTGATCTTCATCCAAAATTTAAACAGAATCCATTTATTTTTAAAAAAATCAGATAGTTGGATAAATATTTATTCATTCAACTGTTACTAAACTTTCTGGTTTCTTCCGACATTGAAAGCAAAATGATTGAGAAAAAAATTCAGGTTTATTTCTGATTTGACTGATTGCTGAAAAAAAATTCATATTGTCACCGATAATTCCTGATTTCTAACTTACTAGTCCTCTGACTTTCAGACAAATTTGTGAGCTATTCTGTTAAGTCATGGGCATACCTCACTTCATGTTTGCAGTTGACTGGTTGGTGGTTCAACTTCGTAGTGAGATAAATAAACAATGCTATACTCTACAATAATAAAACCAATCCATTTGTTCTACTTAGCACTGGCTAAATGGCCAGGCTTGTGTGCTCCCTCTGCACAGGATCTCCTATTGTCACTGTTGGAGCCACAATACAGGGATAAATGGACCCACCAGTCTGAGCCTGCAGGGCAGCACTTTTTTATCTTTTTTGAAATATTGGGATTTAAGAAACAATGGAGAGATGGAGAGAATAGAGTGACAGGAATGATCACAGGTCTACAAAGCATGACTTCTGAAAAAACAGTGAATTAACCGGTGTTGCATCACCCACAGAAATGAAAATTGGGCAGAAAAGGGGAAAACATGGTAATTCTCTTCAAATATGTACCTGGCTACAGCCAAGAAGAGGGGTAATCTCTTCATGATGACTATGTTAGCTAGGAGAGAAATAATATACTTACATTTTTATGAAAGCATTGAGGACTTGGTATCAGGTAAACAGTTCTAGGAGTACAGGGCTGCTGAGAGCAGCTGCACAATACCAGTCATTGCAGACTGGTTTAGAACAGGGAATGCAAAAATACAGCAAGAGCAACACAGGTGTAGCTTTAGATATGTCTAGGGGGTTACAAATGTAGAGTGGTTAGTTGTCCTTAACTCAGATGTTCCTTTGTGGTTTTGTGAATTTAGGGAGATCAAATTCTTCTTCCTAAAGCAATGCAAACTTACATTGGTGTTACTAGGATAATGCAGACATTCAGGATCTTCTCACAGTCTTACGCCATGTCAAGATAACAAGCATCAAGGAATCACATGCTGAAAGACAAAAAACTGACTACTCATATTAGTTAAATAAACAAGGAAGCTAGCTTTGACACTGGAAACAGCCTCATTTTCCATGAAATTGTGGTTTTGTTGCCAGACAGTAGTGAGACTTGATCTACCATTTTCCTTCAGTTCTATGGCATTTCTGCAGTAGAGCTGCACCTCACTAATACTAACTGACCTAGCTGAGAAGGAGGCTTCTGTGTTTTGGCTGCTTTAGCTGCCTGGGTGAGCTTAGTAGCTCAGATATCTCCATGCAAGTGGTTTCTTTATCACTGAGGTGGAGGGGTTGTATTGGATCTGCCCCAGCTGGAGTTAGTTTTCTTCATAGGATCCCTTACAGTGCTGTGTTTTGGATTTGTGACTAAAACATTGCTGATAACACACCAATGCTTTATCTGTCACTGAACTGTACTTGCACAGTGTCAAGGCTTTCTCTGTTTCTCACTCTGATCCCTTCAGCAAGTAGGCTAGGAGTGGGCAAAAGGTTGGGAGCAGACACAGCCTGACAGCTGACCCAAATTGACCAAAGGTGTATTCCATGCCATATAACGTCATGCTCAGCAATAAACGATGGTGGGTGAATGGATCTTTCCAAGGTAGCTGTTGCTCAGCGATTAGCTGGACATTAGTCTGCTTGTGGGAGGTGGCGGTGAGTAACTGCCTTTGCATCACTTGTTTATTTGTTTTTTTTTCTCTTCCTTCACTTATTAAACTGTCTTGATCTCAACCCACAAGTTTGTCTCATTTTTGCTATTCTGATTCTCTCCTTCACCCTGCTAGGGAGGTAGGGGAGAGTGAATGAGCAACTGGACAAATGCTTAGCTGCTGGCCAGGGTCAAGCCACCACAGAAGGTGTGAGCACAATCTGGCTGAGAGATGATGTGGACCCTGAGCTAGGCCAGTGCTATCTTTGAGGCATGTGTGGTAGCACATGGCTGATCTTCTCAGGGGATCCACCCTTGGACATGATTTGCTACCTACTTTACTGTGGTAAAACAAGCAAACAGACAAACCACACGACCCACCTCCCAAAACTCAAACCTGTGTCATATAACTCTGATACAAATTTTGAATACATGCATTGTTTGACTAGCCTGTCCAAACTAGAATTTATGTAAGACCCTCTGAGTCAGCTGAGCTATAGATAGAAGTGTTGCATCTTGGGTAGAAGACAATTTGTCTTCCTGTCTGAGAAGGGCTATGAACATCTGAGGGCTGAAAACATATTCCCAGATATTATGAAACATTAATTGCTTGTCTAAGAGGACCTGGTTTATTTCTGTGCCAGCTCTGCGCAGCAGAGTTTTAGAGTGAACTGTGGAGCTATTCCCACTAGGAGCTGTTGATTTGGGTTTGTTTTTCTGTTTGAGAGCTTATACAATGTCAGAGTGACCCTGAACAGTGTGTACTAGCAGGTGTTTGTGTAAGATTGCATGAAATGAACATAAATGCTGTGAAATTTCTGAATAATTACTGCCTAAATGAGTAAAACTGCCTGCCTGAATTGCTTCTCACAGTTAGAGTGGAAAGAAAACTTCAGGGAGCATCAGGAAAAAGAATGAAATCAGCTCTTAACATCATGAAATGTGCACATAAATCTTACTTGGATTTTCCAAATACGCAGATGAGTCATTGGAGATATTGCCATCTCCAAATTTCACAGTTTCCTGGATGCAAAGGGCCCCACCTCAATTTCTTCCAAGCAGCTGTGCAGCTGTCATGGTGTGCTCCCCCCAGCCCCCAACCTTACCTTTATCTCCCATAACCCTGCCCAAGTGATAACCACCCATGGCGGTCATAATGGGTGCATCTAGTCATGGTGACTGTATCTGGCTCAAAAGCGGTTTTGGGGAGACAGATAACAGCACAATAGCCAAGGGCCAACTTGAGCAATGCGCCCACCTCACCACAATACTGGTACTGTGGTCGATATGCAAATATGATTATGAGGCTCTCCTGCACAGCAGTGGGCTGCACGCCAGGGTCTCCCCTTGAGTAGGGACGCTTCTCAATGTTACTTCTTGAGATTCAGAGATTCCTTGCTGTAACAGATCCTTCATAAGTGACTAATAGCATGCTGAATTTGAAATCTTAGCTAAGTGATATAAAGGCTTGGTTGTGCATATATAATCCTTTAGACATAAACCATTGACCAAGTCTGGGACTAGGATTGGATCCAGCCACGCCTAGACTCCTCTCTGAGAAGTTCAGGAAGTAAGGAGGTCCTTTCTGAACCTTGTGACTCAACGGGAGGATCTCCCTGACAATTCTGCCTGACCCTGTCCTCCATGCAGTAAATAACCAAGCGTGCTTTGCCATTGAATCTGGTTAAAACACTGTTGCATTTATCATCAAACTTTTTGAAATCCCTGTTTTATATCAATAATCATATCGTTACTTCTCTCTACAAGTGAAGTGCATCGCTCTATCCATGACAGAAGCCCAGCAGAGCATGATCAATAATTCAGATGTGTGAGACTCTACCTGTTGCATGGACTTCCTCCAAAGAGAAATGAGTAATTATAATAAATTCCTCATCTCTTTTAAAGAGAAAGATCCTCTCCTCCTAAACAGAAAGAACAGCATTGTATACCACGTCAAAAGGTTAGGAGAGGAAATAACACTGTGCTATAATATCCATGTTATACCTACAAGCCTATGTAAGAGCACCAGTGTTCTCAGTTGTTTTTATTCATTGTTTAAAAATTAGGATGCTCACAATTCCAGAGAACTAAGAGGCTTTTGTCATGTATGCTTATTTGCTTAAATATATAAAATTCCTCATCACCTGAGGCTCTGTCTTTGAAATTGTAGAAGAACTCAGCAATTTCCAGTAGTGAAATAAAAGCCAACTGGTAGAATTTGTTCATAGCTTGTGGAGAATGACAGGTGAGGAACTGAAAATATATTTGTCTGCCAAACAGATGGGGATAAAAATGTACCCTGGAGCTCACACTTGTTGCCCCAAACTCACCATGACCATAGGCAGGAAATATTATGAAATTATTTATAGACAATGATGATGCCTGTTTTAATTGTTCAGCCTTTTTTCAGCTTCTGGTGTCACCAAGGGGCAGGCAGGACCTGGTAACCAAGGTCCATCCCACCATTCTCAGCCAGGGAGCAGGGCAGGCTGGGGCGTAATTTTTTTGGGATGTTTCTGTGAAGAAGGGGGGAAAAAAAAAAGGATTAACATTATGCAGAAGGAAGGGAGTGAAGCTATGGGATGGAGAACTTGAAGGTGACCTGCATTCCCCATATTATAGATCTATTTACAACTACAAAATGGACAAAAGCCTGTGGGGCTTTGGGTCTGGCAAGCTGGGCAAAGACTACTGGATGTAAATCAGTCTCCAGAACTACAGAACTGAGGAACAGAGCAAATATATGTTTTCCTCTTTGTCTATCATTGTACAAACTGAAAACTTTTTTCCTCTTTCCCCTTCCTTTCTATCTAGCAGAGTGTCACTCTAGTGAAATTCCTTCTGGCAGCAGGGATTTTCTGAAGCATACATGTTTTATCTACCAGCTTCTGTTCTGCTGTCACACAGCCTGTGCTCTGGGAAGAAAATGTGCCTTGATTCTGCAGGCAGTGCTGCAGGCACCTGTGATTCAGTGCTCCCTTGGTCAGTTTAAACATGCAATTGTCAACAGAGAATGCAGGCTGCAAGATACCTGGTCCACGCACGTCGTACTCTCCAGTGTTGTTGAATACTGCCTGCTTCTTAGCCAACATCGATACCGCTCTTTGTTGTTGTTGTTCCTGCTTTCTTTTTCTGTAACTGCTGTCTTCTAGATAGCTGTGTCAATGAAAGTTTTCTTTATTGGGGTCTCTCCTCAACTGCTGCTTGAAGCTGGACCACCTGCTGGTGGCATATGTATGTTTCTTACTTCTGAAAAGTGCAAAGTGGCCCTGGTCTAATGTTAGTAACTGGACTTTGACTTGCTGATCAAAAATATTTGCAGTGGGTGCATGCAAGCTCTACTGATGGCATTAAAAGAAGTTCCATACCACTTCCACTCACCTAACCAGGATGCAGTTCAGCTTAACTGAATCTTGCACAGAGCAATACTGATGATGTAAGGATACAAGTTTTCCCCTTATTTCTGCCTTGTTTTCAGCTTTCTGTGGCTATTCTTTCCTTTTACTTTATTTTCCTCCTCACTGACCTAGTGTTAAGAACTTACTTCTCAGATACATACTTATGCAAAATTACACTGCAAAATATTTTAATGTCTACTTACCTTCTTACTGTGCAGAACTGGTGTTTTTATGAACAGTTATAGGAAATCTAATACATTTTCATTCAAAAAGATGCTAAGTGGACAAGAGAGGCCATTAGTTCACAAAGCCTGCAATATGTTCTTGTTTTGAATGGTAGATAAGACCTTTAAAATGAAATGTGATCACTTCATATTTATGGAAGGACTTGCTTAAAGTCTGTTCTGAAATTAACTCCCATGTGACAGTTGCATTATGGATTTCTTATGATTTATGATTAAGGTCTGGTTTGCAAAAGTACTCTATGATTATTTGATTGTCTGTGTGAAACACTCGGTTTTCAATTTCTTAGCCAAGAGACGATACTGAGTATAGTGGGTAAGTGTGGTGTTGCAGGAATGACATCTCAAAGGGACATGTCTTTGGAAAAGTGCTATTTTTCTGTTGTTGCACATACTGTACTATAGTGAAAAGTAAAATAGCATTTGTGACTTATCTGTCTCGGTATGTGGTACGTTTGAAAAATGCAGCCATCCCGTTACATGGAATCTTGAGAGGGATGTGTGTGTGCAGAACATCCCCTGTGGATGGACATCTGAAGCAGGGGATTACAGATGCCTCAGCACATTGCTGATATTTGCACAAGGCAGGAACACAGAGCTGTGCTGACAGCAGCTCTGTGCAGCTGAAATCTCATCCCTCTCAGTGGTGCAGGGTGAAAGCGTTCACACCCAGAAATGAATCTGACACTTCAGAGAGTCAAGTAGGTGCTCCAAAATAATTTTTTTGTTTACAAAACTTCAGACAAGGGGTAAAGCTTTAGGAAACCCATAATATGGGCCATAAGTGGTTTGATTGGTGAACTCTGACTTACTGAACCTTCGTTGTTTGTTGTTCTGTAAAACTTCCATAACTCCAGAGGAATAAGTATCATTGCTTCAGGCTCTTGTTACATAGCAATTTAGTTTGACTCTGCACATGCCATACACCTTGATTTGTGACAAATGCCATCCAAGGGATTATTTTCCTTTCTGGAAGTATGTACACATATGTCATAAATGCCTAATTTTTTCTCAGAACAGGAGGCCATTCTGCACTTAAAAATCTCCTTCCTCCCAATTCTTAAAATACAGGCAAAATAAATAAAAGCAAAACAAAAGTTTTGTCCTCTGCCTTCCCACTTGGCAAGTTCCTTTTTCTTATATCTGATGGGAGAGGAAGATTTCTCATGTGCAGCTGTCTGAATCAGTAAAATCTTGTTACCAATGAGCTGTAATGCTATCAAGGTTTAAACATCTCAAAATGTAAACAATTCAGCCAATTGAGAGTGTTTAATGCCCTGGAAATTTTTTTTTTCCCCATGTGTCTTTAGTTTCCTGTTTCATTTTAATAAATTACATTGTTTTAGCTACCTTAAGGTCCTGCAAACATTTAGGTCATTAACTTTCGGCATTTGTAGGTTGCTGTTATTACCTGGTTGATACCCATATGGTCAATTTTTAAAGTGATTCTTAAACTTTAGGCTGATTTAATTTTTCTCAAGAAGAAACAGAAATATTTTTTCAACATAGCTGCAGCAAGGTATATGTATGGAAGGGATTAATTTATTAACAAGTAGCTTAAAATAATAATCATAAACACAGCAGCAACATAATACGTTCACAAGGGCTTACTAGTTATGAGGACAGCTGTGATCATGTCAAATTCTACGGCTGAGATAAGGATGAGCCTTTGATGGTGATGTGAGTGTGGAGGTTTGAATGTCTAAGTTTTTTGCATGGAAAATTGCTGTTTGTTGATTAGATGAATTCTGAGAGCCAGTGAGCACAAAGCTGTGGTGTGTTATAGGCCGTATACTAACCCCCGTTTTGCCTTTAATCTGCCATCATGGTGAGCCCCTGGCAGCAGGGAGTGGGAGAAAGAGGCAGAAGCAACAGCTGGGCAGTGTGCCTGTGCTCGGGGTCAGCTCCTTGCCGTGCCACCCAAAAAATGTGTCCAGAAACCCCCTTGACCTCACATGGTTAATGAATCACCCATCCAGTAGCCTACCTCTACCCCAAAGTAGCCATGAACAGGGTTTGGTCAGGTCTGAGGGTGAACTGGGAGCAAGGAGAGCTGGGTTCCGACTATTTGCCTTCCTTTTTCTCTCAGAAGTGTTTGTTTAATTAGCAATCTCTTCTGCACATGCTCTTCACAGCTACCTAGCACCAATACTAAGAGGAATCTAAGACTGCTGTCTTTTTCCTTAAATTTGAGAACAAGTATCACAACTCAGGGGTCTCTTTTTGATGTAATATGGAAATCGTTCTAATGAAACCAGTTTAATTTCCCCTTCCTTTCGACACCACTACTTTTTCTTGGGATGGACCAAGCTTTTTCTTTGGCCTCATCCCTGAGAGCTTTTTGCTGTGTTGAAAGATTAGTTATACTTTGGACTATGACAAAGTCTCAAAATGTCAACTTGCAGACTACCTAGCCAGAGGGAGGTGAGGCATTGCCAACAAGCCTCCAGCACTTGGCTTTCCATTGTGAGGGCACATTTCACTTGGTGTTTCAGAAAAGCAGCAGAACATACTTAGCATTCTCTGTGTCATCCTTCATTTTACATCCTGACCGTATCTCCTTTAATCATCTTCCCTCCATGTAAACTGCTGCTTATCTCTAACATCCCCTCAAGGTACTGCATCAAGCTTGTTGCACTTCCGTGAATATCTGTGTTTATTTTTGTCCTCTTTTTTGTTAATAGCGAGAAAGATGTAGTAGACCAAGGTGGAATATAGTATGTTAGGAAAACCGATGAATATAAAGGTGATATATTGTGGGTTTTTAAAATCATATTATTTACCTGTGATGAATTTGACTATGTTTAACATGACACCTTTCAGATCACAATGTAAATGTAAGAAGAGTAGAGCCAAAAGTTTCAGACACGCATGTATAAGAATGAAAACACTTAAATCCCTGTTTGGGTGTGGAACTTCATAACCACAGCTTCCACCAAAGTCAAATCACGAAGTCAGGTTAGTCATTTGTTACTTGTACACAGGGTCACAGGGGACAGGAAAGTTGTTTTTCTTTACACCAAAAAACATACAAAGCTGTTGTGTAACTGTGTGTCTTTGAAAATGCAGTAACAGGTGACATTAATGGGAACAAAGACATCTACCTCCTCAGCAAATAAGGTCCTCTGTGCTTACTTGCCTAAATTTGGACACTTCAGGAGACTAACCGAGGTACACAGTATTGCAAACTTTTACCATGTTTGCGGTGTGTCCTTCAGTAAGCTGAATGGAGAAAATAATCCTGAACAAATGGTGTATTTCCCAGGGCAAAGCTATTTTCTTGCAGTTTAATCACACAGTCTGGCACACACTTGCTAGGTGAAGAAGCCCAATGACCTTTCTATCTACTCCCTTACAGATAGGACTAATAACAGCACCTAAACTGACACATACCCAGTAAGAGGAATGAGGCAGCCTGGGAGGGTGTACGAACAGGGTTGCCAGCAAACCTCAGTGCCACGGTAAGTCTTACGGGAGGTGAGGTTTGTTCAGCAGCCAGGGGTGAAGGTTGGTCAGTCGAGAGTGTGCGGCAGCAGCAGAGGTGCTGCAGAGAAAGGATGCTCTTGGAGGGACGTTTTGGGCAGCCACCAACAGAAGGCAGAGCTCAATCAAGCTTGCCTGCTTCCCCGTCAATACCAGGGCAGTGTTGCACTAAAGAAAGAGACTACTTTCTCCACTGGGTTAATACTGAAAGCATGGACGGCTCAAGGAGCATGACAACAGCCATTTATTATGGGCTGGCCAGTGGATACAGATAAATTGTGCAAGGTCAAATCAGAAGCAGTGAGTCCACTCCAATCCACATCAGGCATCTACAGATGAAACAAATTCATACAAATTGTGCCCCCGCAGAAGGTCTGTAAAGTGCAGGATTAATGTGATTAATGGTCTCTGGTATATAAAAACTGGAGCAGATGAAGAAGTGAAATATGGTTGGTTATTAAACAGTTCAGAAATCAGGAGGTTCAGTCCAAGGTCAAACTTGAGACAAACAGAAAGAGAATTAAGCACCATTTGATACACCATAACAAAAGCTGTTCTGACTTCTTGAAAGCCAGTTCTGTCAATTAGCAGGTACTGTGTGTTCATCTCTTAGAAAATATGATGGAAGATTACAATAATAGCCTTGAGTGACTTCAGAAAAGTGTACACCATGGAGCAGTTGGATGAGTTCAAAGGGTACATAACATTTCTCGTGAAGAAAAAAAATCCACGTCCTGATTATATAAATTGCCCTAATTGATGGGGGGGGGAGGTTTTGTGTTGTCTAATCTAAGCAATGGAAGCGACTGAAATTTATATTTGGTTGACATAAATTCCACCTAATTTATTTGTTTAGGTATAGCTGTGAAGCACTTAGAACCAGCCAGGATTTTAGGACCCTGATCTGATCTCCCGTCAGAGATGCAGCTTTGAGGTACCTGCCCTGTCTTGGACACAGTGAACAGGAACTGAGCAGGTCTCTGATTAAATGAGTGAAGGAAAGGCTTGAATGTCCATTGTGTACACTCTAGGCATCCCTGTTAGAGAGGGACATGACATGGTTGTACTTTGTGACAAAATGTTCAAAACGTTTTGTTTTATTCCTATATTAAATAACAAACAAATTTATTTTCAAATTTTAAAAGCTAGTCTCTATGCACATTCTTCTTCCTTCATCTTCAGTAAATAAACTTCAATCATTGTGGCATTTTCCCTGTTTCAAATTAAATGTCAGGCTAACAATTAGTTTGTGTTTGCCCATGCCCTTCTGCTACAATGCGAGAGTACTTTTTTAATGTCAGATTTTTAATCTTTATGGGTCCTTTTGGTCACTGATTCACTTAATCACAACAGGCTCCAATAAATGTAATGAGTGAAAACCTTTATTATGGGTCTGAACCAAATCAAACTTCTGAATCTTTTGAACTGTCAGTGAAAGCTGGTCTTAGATCTGTACAAGAAAGTTTCTTTATTGGTAAAATATTTCCTAGGCAAAACAACCGTAACTGTTATCTGGTCACAATTAACAGCTTTATCTTCTATAGAAAAAGTACACGTTTTATCAGAATTGTTTGATGTGCAAGGATTTGGCAATATAATAGGAAAAATAATGGTCATGACATTAAGACTTGTCTTTGTTGGTTGTCAGTGAAAGCACGTTCTCCACTCACTTCTACTTAGGTGTTACAGACACTGTAACCCCCCAAATCTGCTGGTGATAACTCACGCATTTGGCAGTTGCTTACAGGAGAGCCAAATGCAAAGAGCTGCAGAATTTGTATGGAAGGGCAAAGCATTTCTTCTGCCCGGGCTGGGTCTTTGCAAGTGGGGAAATGAGGTGCAAGTTAATGCTCAGAGGGGGAAACGGATCGGAGCTCTGTTTGGCACTTGTGGGTGCAGACTTGTGAACGGAGCAGTAAACTAACTTGTGATTAGAGTTTCCAACTCTTCCATAGATGTGAGGAGCAAAAGGGGCTGTTACATATAATTGTTTCAAGTAATCTATCATAATTGACAGATTTTGGAGAAGAATGACGTTGAAATAATGTATGGATTTCTAAACTCTTTCCTGTGGGAGAAATGGCACTTCACAGAGTAGTGAGGCATTTTACTCTTCTTTCTGGCTGCAGTGCAGATGTTGTTACCGTTTCCTTTCCCTGAAACTATACTCTGTTTCACTTAGAAAGGGACTGCCGAGGAAAAGCACAGAGAGGATCAATGAAAGTGGGAAAGTCTGGAAAATATTGACCTCTGGGGAAAGATTAAAGACCAAATATTCAAAAAGTACACATGCATTTTAGGTCTACGCCTAACAGAGCTGAGCAGACATCCCCAGCCACGTTTGCCAGCCTGTGACTGCAGGTCCCCATTTGTCTCGGCGTCACAACTTGCAAACACACACTGAAACAGTCGTGCAGCTAGATGAGACGTGAACTTCACAAAACATGTATTTTCTTAATGGAGGAAAGTGATGTCTACTTAGATAAAAGGATAAGCACTGGTAATGAAGAAGTATTATATAGAACACTAAAAGGAAAAAAAAATATTAGGGCAGGGCAAACAGAAGGCCAGGTACAGTAAGTTTACCACATGGGCTGCATGATCTGTATGTCCTAAAAAACCCCCTGTGAACTCTCTATTGCTTGAAACACTGAAACCTTCTCTAGACAAATTACATGAAAGCTGTACTATAGAAAGTAATACCTGGTGTGAAAGGAGATGGAACAAATGACCCCTTCTTTCTATTTCTTGCTTACATAAGGTGTACACTGTGCTTCTCCCCTCTGTAATTCACACAAGCTCAGTTCTGAAACTTACTTCCCTTTGCAAAGCAGTCGCAGGTCTGCAGAAGAAAATTGCTGCATAAGAGTTGGGTGGTGCGATTTATTAGTGCGAAATTGCTTTTCATGTGGAATTGGTAAATTGCAGATAGGAGATGAAGGAAATGAGGAGCAGATGGAAAATGAAATGTTAAAAATGAAATATTCTTAAATAGAAAGTTAGAACTACTTTTGAAAAAGAAGCAGCAGGCAAGACTATCAAGGAGAGGGTTAGAGACCTAGAATCATCTCTGGGTTTTGTTTGTTTGTTTTTCCCCAGAATGGACACATTGATCTTCCTAATCTTCTTGTTATGGAGAATAGATTAAAAATTATCAGGAAAAGTGAAACTCCACATTTCCCTATTGTGGGCCTGAGTACAGGCTTACTTCATTTTCCTTTCCTCTGTTGTTTTAGGCAAACCACATGTCCACTGTGTCTAAACTAAAACAAGCTTGTGATTTTACTTGGAGTCCATTTCACATGTCCTCCTAGACAGCCAGCAGTGGATTGGGTGATGGTCTTGTTTCAAGTCAACCCCAACTTTAGGTGGTGAATTTAGAGAAATCCTTCAGGTCTGGCTGTTTATTACAGCATGTTCTTCCTTCAAAAGGTTCATTTTATAATAAGAAATGGCAAGGAGTTCCCCTCCCTGAGAAATGCAGTGCTACGCTTCCAGAAAGGATAACATCAGAAGACGTAATTTTATGATTGTGGTCTGAAAAAAGTATGAAGGAGGCCATTATCACTAAAATGGCAACTGTTGTGACTGTGTAGTCACAGGGGCTGCTTCCGTACAGGATCCTCACTGTGGTTGACAGTGGTAGAGATCCACCTCAGACAGTAAAAATAATGAGGGATTTCTGCTTTCCCTGGTTTGAAATTCTTGGTAACTCCAGGACCAAATGCAGTCCGTCAGCCTTGATATGTGGTTGCACACAGACTGTTTTGCTGGTTTTGTACAGATCTTCTTTTGCTAAACTTCTTGCAACTAGACTATCCAACTATGCAGAGAAACACCTCTAGCAAAAGAAAACAACCATCAATGGAGGTACAATGTAAATAGGCTTGCAACTGGACTAACCTCCAACCACACAGAAACAGGAATTTTTGGCACTGCCTTTTATCTTTGGTAAGGTGATCAATGAAAGAAGTCAGCACAACTCTACCTTGCCGGCGTTTCAGCTTACAAAGATTTCTGATTAACTGTAAGGGGCCAACACAGAAAAAAAGAAAGTACAATTTTGGTACCAAAGGCAAGAGAAAAAAAACCCTATTAATTAAACATGCTGTGAAAACATTATTTGTCAGAGCTCCTGAAGACAATAAGAGTATTTTTTGGTTCTATTTGTTGATAATCTATTGCAGGGTTATGATGGCATATGAAATGATGGAGGTTTTATTCCAATTTCTAAAATGTCTTGTTAGTTTCAATTGAATATTATTAGCTTTAGCCCTATTCAAACCTATAGATTCCAGACAATTTTTTACACCATTTCAAGAAGTTCTCTCATCTTTGGCCTTTGAAGTGTTGAAAGTGACCTTTTCCTGCTTTAGCAGCTCTTAAAGTACCAACAAAAATACTTAGATGCATTACAGCTGCCAAAGTCACCTTGGGATGAATATTTTAGAGTGAAAACTCTGTCGTTCTCAGTCACAGCTACTTATGTGAAAAATATAACAGGTATATGATAAAAATGCAGTGTGGCACTCACCAAAGTTCAAAAGTTGTGCTGTACTAACACCTTTTTTCCCTAATTTGAATTTCCTCGTATTTTCTTTTACAGGGCTCTTCTAATGACCTTATTATCATAGAAGTGCTAGTTTTGTGCGCCCTGCTGAGTTGCTATGAGAACCTCAACTTTTGACTTGCCTTTATTCTATGAGCCCAGCTTCTCTTCTTTTGATAAGGTGACATGATTGTAGGGCTCACATTTAATTGTGCTGCATATGAGTACTATTTTTTAAAACCTAGATTTCCGTTTTTAAGTGTGCTAAATAGAAGTGGAACCTGTAAAGGATTATATACCAATCAATAAACCAGCATAGATGCCTATATATGGAGAGTCAAAAAACTAGTTTCAGAAGCCTTGAGCAGACATCCCGTAAAGGCTTTCAACAACAAATAAATATTTCAGGCTTTCTAATTTCTCTCAAGCTGGATACTGTGCCACTCTGTGAAGCCTACGCAGCTGCATGAACTGACTGTATGCTAGTGAAGGATTTTGTCACTAAGTAAATGTTAAGTAATGTTGATTAAATACTAATTATTCTGATGGGCTTGGGTTGAGTTCCCTGGTAAAAATGTTTCCACAACCCTGACTTGTTTGGAAAACACGAACATCTAAAAATCAGGGAGTAGGTGTGTGTTCAAATCTGATATAGCTAGCTGCAGTACATAGTTTTAAGTGTTCTAACTTTGAACATTTTTACTTTAATATTAGAGTCTAATTTCAGATTTAATTGTATCAACTTGGTGATTTCCCCACAGTATCCATAAACAACAAAAAAAACCCCTTGTAAAGTGATATCGATACAAAATTTAATTTAAAAACCTAACTCAGTCCTCAAATGTGTAAATATCTCTCTGTGTGCATATGTGTGTGCATGTGTGTGTTGTTGTCGGCATAGAAACAAAATTACTGTATTTTCTGAGTAGGAATAGACTGCCTAGTTTGGAAGGGGAAATGTTTCAGTCTATTCTTTATACCAAATTATAGTAGGTGCCAGGAATAGGTGGGCTGATAGGAAAAAAGAAAGTGTGAGGCTGAGCTAGATGGATGGGTCTCGGGCAGGAAGCATAAGATCAGATGGGTCTTGTGTTGTAAACCATTGCTGAAAATTTTTGGAGCTCTCTAACAGCTGGTGTGGATTTGTTACAGCTGTAGTAGGTCATAGCACACCTATGACCTTCTGACTAATTGTAGGCTGGTATTTTCTTTTGCCACTTAGTAAATGCGTGTTCTTGTGATGCGTCTAGTTGAAACCCTGAGGAACGCTTAGAAAACTGATACCCCTGTGAGTGTCTTTCTAGTGGTCTCAGACCCCCATGGGAACTGCAAAAGAGATTTCACTCTTTCCAAGCTATTCCAAAGCACAGGGATAACTATGAACAAGACCATAAAGTACACTGAAGGACTGTAGCAAACCAGGATTAAAAAATCCCCCCAAAAAGGGAGAGAAAAGTTTGAGATAGACCACCACATAGCAAAGGGACAAGATCTTCTCTTTTTCTGTCCAGATGTGTAGAATGTGAAGAAAATACATACCTCTATCTACTTCTCCTATTCATTCTCAAAGAGAATTCTTCCCTTTGAGCATTAAATCTTTTAGATTTCTTTGTGTTGTAGTGGATAATGAGCAAATATTTTGACAAAACCTATAGACAGATGTAAAGGTCGAGTATTTTTACCCTAATATTCCAGATTTTAGAGGAAATCCTTAACTTTAATTTATTGCACAATGATACTTTAACATATGCTCGTCTTAAAGAAACCTGAACTTAGCAAATACAATGGGAATATGAATTATTGGGATAGAAGAAAATAATGTCTGGAGGTGGTGAACAAAAGTGCTATGTCAAACACAGAACACTACAGAATTTGCAACCTCTGTAAAAGACAGGCAGATTATTTTTTTTACTTATGGTATTGTTTAAAGTGTCCAGTCAAACACCAAGTTGCTCAGTGTACCCAGACAAAAAAAGACTATAGAGTTATGTTCTCACTTTAAAAAAAAAGGAGGGTGAAAAGCAAAGAAAAATTACAGCAATTCATGAAATTCAGCAGAAAAAAAGATCTATCAGCTGTGAATACATATTGGGAAGCATTAACATTTGCATTGCACTGTTTCTTAGAAAAAGACATGTCTAAGCTACATCATTTAATTAATATTTAGGCCTAATCTGTATAAAGAATAATTGGCTTATTTAAAAGCTGATTAGATTAATGTTATGGTGACAATAGAGCAGTTCTAAGTACATCCCATTTGAAAAACACAAGTGATACAGTGCATGGGGATGCTGGCATGAAGGGAAGTGGGTGGGATTTTGTTTAGGATGTAGCAAACAGAAGGATATTTGGATCACAGAGCTTTTGTGCTTTCTATGACACAGCACTTCATCAGTACGGTGAATAGGTAAAGGGTAATTTTTTAAGTACCCTGATGCTGAGCTGGGACATACACGTCTCAATGCCTTTGTGCTAGGAGGAGACAGATTTCTAAAATTCTCTTATGTATCAGCTGAAGCAGCAGAATGTTTGGGAGCAGTCTGTCTGAGTTTAGTTTAAGTGTAAAAGCCCCACGGAGTGGAAGTTTAGCAGCACGGAGACTTGTGACACCTGGCAAGTGGTAAGGAGAAAGGGAGCCTGTACTAGTGCAGGAGCTGATGTTACTCGAAACTCAGTGGTGAGTTTGTCTAAACTAAGAATTTAAATGTATTGTGCAGTATTTGTGTGTGCAAAAATCACAAGGCACATCACCACTACTCCTTCTCAGCCTAGCTGAGACTAACTAAAAATGATATTTTAAGAATAATATCTGGTATTTCTTACTGTTTACTTTTTTATTATTATTATTTAATTTAGCTGCAAGTCATATTTCTGGGCAGTCCCAGAATCATACTGGTAAAAATCCTGTATTGCCGCAGCAGCTATTAAGGAATAAACAACTAATTTGGGGGTTTTTAGATGTTAAGAAAAACACCTGGTATTGCAAGAGCTGTAATAAAACTGCAGTGGTGTTGCTGCAGTTTATAGGGTCATCTCCTCCTGTGAAGAAGGAGGCAAAGTCCTCTGTGAAGCAGCTCTCTGTCTACCTGTGTGACTTTGGTTTTGTGTGTTGTGGTCAGACGGCTTAGGTGTCTAGAAAAATCGTTAGTTTCCCTCCATGTGGAGGCACCAGTCCATGCTTTAGCTTTTCCCCTCAATAAGAGGAACTTACAGCTTCTCACTTCTCAATGTGGCAGCTATTTTTGCAAAACCTGTAGGGGTTTAATGACTTTCACCACCTGTGTTAAATGTGATTGAAACTGGTGACTGGGATAAAGAAGTTAATGGGAACATTCACAGACAAAGGATGATTTCATAAATCTTGTTTACACATGAAAGAAAACCAAAACTAGAGAGAAGCTGAGTGACATATGCAAAAATGAGGTATTTCATTACGCTGCTGGGTCTTCTCTGGGAGCTGGAGGACCAAAATTTTTGTGACTAATCCCAGAGACGTAGAGGTACCTTTTATGTTTTCCACACATGTTGGTATTGCTTTCCCTGAGAAAACTCAGTGCCATCTGTCCTTAAGTCAAGCAAAATTCATTACTAATGTAAGTCCACTTAAGCCTACAGGGAAAAAGCCCACAGCCTTTGTAGGCAAGGTGAACCAGCTTCTGCTATGGCTCGCTTTGCTCACTGAAAATAGCAGAAACAAATCCCATCCCCATTGCCTTAGCTAATGTTTCTCTGGAAGTGGTGGTCATGCACAAATACAAATGTCACAGCAGCACCACTGGGCATGGGAAATTGTATCTCCAAATGATTTGTCACCAGCCACTGTTTGTTCCTGAGGGATCCCTCATGCCCCCTTGCTGCTGCTGGGGAGGGAGGTGAGCCTGACGTCAGGAGAGGACGTGCAGGCTGGCACCGCACTGCTCTGCAGCTCCCGGGGACGCAGCCCCTCTCCGGCCACCTCACGGTCACCTCACAGGGTTCCCCCCCATCCTGGCCATGGCCGAGGGGACTCCTCATTGCACACAGCGTGCCTGAGGCTTTGGTCTCCCACCCGCGGCATCTGCGAACAGGACACCTCACGGGCAGGCGGGACACTCGGTGTGTGGGTGGCGCTGGTCTCATCACTCTGCTCCAGCAGGCTTGCAAGTGGGATGGCCACATTTTTCATGGATCTTGCTGACTTATTAATATTAGACATTGGGCCCAAGTTTCAAATTTCTTGCCGATGTTTAGTATGTCAGTCAGGAGACTGCAATCCCACAGGGAGAAACTGTATTTGTTTTCCAGTTGATCAGCTGTGCCTGTTATGAATTGTGCTAACAAGCTACTAATTTCAGACACTTTCTTCATTTCATGGGTGCAACAGGGTGGATATTTGCAGTACTGCCACCAGTTTAAAGCAAGGAATTGCACTGATTTTATCTCTGTCTTGCTGTCAGGCTGTTGTACTTGTTTTTCAACTGATTTTCCCACTGGGCAGAGTCAGCTCCCTTAAGTTTAGCAGACATCTTGTCGGTGGAACTGAATAAAATCAGCATTTCTTTGTCTCTGTGTGTGCTGTTGTCTTGCTAGAATTTACCTTGGCTCACACAATTGCTTCTTTGTTCACATTTTCAGTCATTGAGAAAAATATGCTGGCCGGCTACCTTTTGAATGGTTGGTGTACTTTATGGCTCTGGCTAGCAAGATCTCTTTGTGAAAACTAAGAAGTTTAGAAGAAATAAAAAAGAAGCAGGAAAAGAAAGTAAATAAAAATTTGCTTATTCCAGGGTATGCTTCAGAACTGACTGAGTTACATCTTTCTACTATCACCTGTTACCAAGCACAGAAATACTACACAACAGGCTGGTGAAGGATGCCAAAATTAATCTTTTGTTCTCTAGAAATAGAGAGCAGCACTCCATATGCTGTCAGCTACCAGTATCGTCCATAAATTGCAATGAGTATTTTCCTCTGTGTGTGACTTTTTACACATTTGTGGGTTTTACATGCATGCGTATGGATACAGTTACATGGTCAAGTACACTCATGTACGCACACACGAAATCCACCAACAGGTCAGTGTCACACTCTTGGTAAGAGTTATTTCCAGTTCCTAGTCTATACAGTGTAGCGTGAATTAGTTAAATACGCTCTGTATGCATGGGGTTAGGGAGAAAGAGACAGTTTTTGTCTTCTGATAGGCAAAAATATGCTTGAATTTCACAATGTACCATTACAGGACACCAGCGCTAAAATCAATAACAGAAGCAACAGACTAAGTATTTCCTGGAACATAAGGAATTGTATACTATCTATAGAAACGTTTTGCTCTCACTTAAGAAGACCTTTAGTAGAAGGAAGAAATAAATCCTTACGAGAGAAATCAGTCTGAGTGCGTACTCTGATGTGGTTTATCTTTTTGATTCAAAAAGAAGCTGCTGACTCTGTAGAAAGGCAGAATAGGAAATGGAATGACTCTGAACTGGTGAAAAAGATGTGCAATACTTAATCTACACTGCAGCTGGCTGCTGACAGGTTCTTGGGAACAAAAAATGTAATTCCCTAGCTATCATTTCATTCTTGAGGGAATATAGTGCAATCACTGACAGACAAACTCTGTACCCGTTTTCCCCAACTGTAAGAAGGGAATAATAACCTCTCCTTTGTTTATAGGGTTTGATACAGGACAGTTGATCTAAAAAAAGACAGATGCTTAAGAACTCAAAGTCCAAAATGCATTTGTATTTGCAAAAGAAAGCTAGAAAACCACAATTCTCTAAAATGAATACGCAAAAAAAAATTCTGCATTTTTAAGATGTCTATGTATTTTCTCTCTGTTTAGCTAAATCTAAAATGTCTGACAGTGTTCCAAGAGCTTGAAAACCAAACATACATGTCTCTGATCTTCATGAGAAACAGAAGATCTAAATCATGAAATGAAAATAATACAGCACAGTGCCTTGCTTGCAACCACATCACTGCCTTCGATACATACACGAACAAAAAAACCCTGAATAATAAATACAGCAAGGGGAAACCTTTAAGTCCTCCCTGCAAACTTTATCTCCTTTCTTTTCATTTTATTGCAATGACTCAAAAAAATCCCAATGAATATGAAGCTTGCTAGCTTGGGGACCTGTAAAGCTTTAAGCCAGCCATAGCCACAATTTGCCTTTTGATTCATATTTACGGGATTGTCACTCTTCATACAGCCTCTTCAGAGATGCCATCATCCAGCAGGAACCCAGCTATTCTGAGATAAGAATGTCCTAACTTAAAAAGGCTTATTTCACACCCTGGACAAGACCAGAGATTACAAATTCAGCCCCCAGCTCTCTGTTCTTATGGAATGTGAAGCCACCTCTGCTTTTCTTCTTTGTGGCCATGTTTTATTCCTTGATTCATTGACTATGACAGATAGAGACAGGAGGATAGCACTGCTCACAGTAAGTACTAAGGTGTTAACGATGTTTCTCAGGATCTTAGCTTTAGCTTCCTTGCTGTCATGTATTACTTCTTTAGTTAGGCATCACTCTGACTTCATATTTGGGAAGCACCATTTGGAGCAAACTAGACGCCATCACAACATATTGCGGAATGGTTTTTACTTCAGCGTAGTACCAATGCAAGTGGCCACAGCACATCTTTTTCCCTGTAAGAAGTCAGGCTGTTCCTGTGGTGCCTCCTTGGTGCCTGCAAGCACAGACCTAATTTTAGAGTGGCAAGGGAAAGGGAGGTAGTGATGCGGGGCATGTTGTTATCGGTACATTAACACAAGTCCATATATTCATGTGTTATGTAGAAGTAACTGGAGATTTAGACCAAACCGCACAATATTCTTCTCAGTATCCCAGGTATCTCACTATGCCTCAGGTGGCTCCACTGCATGGCATTGCAGTTTGCTGCAATACAAATCCTGCAAACATTAGTGCATTACCCAATCAAATTCCTGTTTTCAGGAAAGTGAAAAGAAGAGCAAGCTGGTGTGTTTTGGCTGATTTGTCTCCAATGCTAAAGTAAAACTTTCCACAGAGCAAACGAAAGAGCAGGAGGACAGAGATTGTAGTTGGCTGGGGGGAAAGGTAAGGAAAGAGCCTGACCATGACTGAGATCGTCTCCATGCAGGTGGATAGGATCCACCACCAAAGGATCTTCCACCAGCAGGAATTTGGTTGCAGCCAGTGCTCACCTTAGCCAGTTCAGGAGTATGGCTCTTTTTGTACGTGACCTACTAAGTGTGCTCAGTGATGGAAGAATGAAGACATGAAATGCAGTTACAGCTGTGACAGTGTGATACTTGCAAGTAAAGCAAGAGCTACAGAAATATTTTAGATTAGGAGGTAGGAAATATCGAGCTACTGTTTTGTGTCTCTACATGCTGCAGAAAGTTTCCAGAGAGAAAGCAGATAGGACATACACTCCTCATTATGAAGTGAACAAAACCTGAACTTTATTCAGTTGAAAGAACAGGATCAAATGTTTTTAAAACAGGGCTATGTTCCAAGAGCTGGTCACTGTCAAGAACTGCTGGTGTGTAGTGTTTCAGTTGCGGTTTTTCTCTGATCAGCCTGAGTAATTACCTGCCTGAGCAGGATAACTAATTGAGTGAAAAAATGGCACAGAAAACATGGGCATCATGCACTTCTTCCATATTTCTGAGGAAAATATATAACCTTTTTTCAGAGTCTGGGTACTATACACTCACATTTTATTGTGGAGATCTTTCCACTGACCCAAGCAGAGATATCCCCAATTTACAATGGTGTAATTAACCAGTAAGCTGTTTACCAGATACATGCTTTCTAGTATTGATGACTACTTCCCCCTTGTAAGGGGGGGAAGGACAGGAGGGCAGTTTGGAGGAAGGGTGAGCTTTTCATCCTATCGTAAAGACTCATGGTTTAATGATAATTACAATTTTATTCAGCACAGGGTTGCTGTGGAGCACTGCAGATGCTAAACTGTTATTTATCTCTGGCTATTAGCCAAGCTAAAATTGCAAAAGAAAAAAAACCCCTTTTGTTATATATCTAATTAGACATTAAGACTACAACAGCATTTTTATGAAAGGATGTATTTAAGACGCATTTTTGGAATTGCAGTAGTAACAACATTTGTTCTGTGTGGTAAACAGAAGCCTTTTGGCAGTGGGATGCTTTACTTCTGAAAACTGCCAGAAATTATTTGCTTATCTACATAACTGCAACTACTTACTGTGCCTGTGAGTCATACGGAAGCAGGACCACAAAACATGGTGCTGTAGTAAAAAGGTAGGTGTGCAGGAAATGTGCATTACTATGCCGGCAAGCTACGCCACAGGCTGTACCCTGTCATTAAGAGGGAAGAAAAGGGGGGTGGGGGGGAAAGACTTGAAGTCAAGCCTGGATATTCTAATGTAATTTGGAAGGGACTGCGGAGTAGTCTAAATGATAATGGTTTTTGACAGTTTGATATGTATTTATAGCTGTTGCCAGCCCTGCCTGAATATTATATAGGATTATCTGGGATTTTCTGGGTTTATCACCACAGGCATGCAGGATTAACAGCCTGATGAAGTCAAAAAGAATTACTCAGCCAATCCAATCCCTATACTTATGTAGCACCCTTCCGACAAGGTCCCAGAGCACTGCACGAGAAATACAATAACTGCCAGAAAGGACAGTGAAACAAAAATCTGCCATCCAGGCTTGAAATTCACCAAGAAGCTGGGCTACAGGGTGTCTCCTAATGAAAGCTTCCAAAGGGTCAGTGCCCAGAAAAGCAGAGAGGAGACACCACCCATTAGGCTCCCCACTGGTAGTGTTAAAGACATTTAGGGCTTTTTTAGTGCTCAGTATTTTCACAGTGGAAATATACAGGAGGATACAAATTCCCACAGGCAGCTAAAAGCTAGGTGAAGGGAGCTTCAAGTAAAAGTGGATATCAGATAGATAGGATTTCCCTGTGACACAAAACCACTGGTCTGTCTTACCTGCAGCTTTTATCTAGTGCTGTCCAATCCTTGTTATTTTTTCATGTGAAGTGTTCCTAAAAATTTTCTTTTCAAACTGTGCTGTAGCATCCATGGTGCAGACACATGAGGTTCTCCTGATTTTACATGTGTCACAGTAAACGTGCATCTGCTGCCTTAGAAGATTTGCTAACCCTTCAAATGTACCTAATTTCTTTAAACAGAAAAAAGCACCCAAACAAAAAAAAAAGCAAATAAATTTGAGCGAAAGTACAGGTTAAAGGCTTATCACTCATGATAGGGCAGTGGGGGAGATCTGCCCGTATTCCCCAGCATAAGCCTGCTAGAAGAGTCTTGTATCCCACACTAGCCAGCTGTAAGAGTTTCTTTTGTCTGAGACGGAGCTTCTGAAGCAGTTGGCTATGAACTGTAAGACTTAGGGGAAGGGTAAAGGGTCACTTATGTTGCAGCTAAAGGTAAGGTTAACTGAAAACCAGCAGCTTCTTTCTGCTGGTATCGGTACTTTAGCTCATTGGCTTGAAATTGGTTGAGGTCTGTCTGTACAGACTTCAGCTGTATGGAGAACCAGATAAAGCTTCAAACTGCCTGAGGTGAAGAGCAACAGGCTTCAGGAAATGGTGTTAGACACTGCGTGGTTTGAGGGGGGACATCTTGGAGGTGATCCAAAAGGGTAAGCGTACCCATAAGACTGGATTAAAGCATGTATTTGGCTTAATGTTTGGAGCTTTTCCAGTCACATGGAACAGGAGCTATTGGTAGGTATGCAAAGTCTAAAGTGTTTGTCCAGGGGTTTGCAGGATGGAGGACAGGTATATTAACAAGGTGATCTCAGCTCTGCAATCAGAACGTGTGTCTTGCAAGAGAGCTGTAGGGACTACAGCATCTTTACGGAAAAATCATCTCAGGACACTTAACGCTCATCAGTGTCACTCCTGACACAGTAGTCTGTCTTCAGCCTTTGAACTTTTTACCTAGACAGAATTGGATAAGTTTTTTTAGGTTAGTAGTACAGACTACAACAAAATAAGACAATAGTTGTATGCAATGCATTTGTTATGGGATGAAAAACAGATGTCACACTAGATCCAAGGCTTGAGAAAGGGTATCAGCGGTGACATTACTGCTGACACAAGAAAGCAATTTCTTTGCTGCTCAATAATTACTGTGATTACTGTATTTGGATGCGAAGGCTGGCTGACCAATTGTTCTTATAAAATAAATCCATTCTTTTAACATGCAGGTTTTGACAGAAGCTTTAAAAGAATAATGGATTAAATGTTTTCTTTGAGAGTTATTTTTGATTGCTTTCAATAAAGATTTTTCTTTTAGTTGTGTTTTAATGACTGTAATAACAAAACAGTGTCATAAACATGTTCATTTATAAAAAGAAGTTCAAGAGCAGGTTTTCCCCAGACTGCCAGGTAATGATATTCTGGGGGTGCAGCATGGTCGTGCTGACTCAAGGAGGTGTAAAAAGTCTTCTTCTGTCAAACACACCTGAGTAATTGTTTTGGGTCATTCTGTTTCTGCCTGCCCTATGTGCTACAATGAGAGGAGTTAGCAGCCCCTTCTGTTGGTCAGCAGAAGGACAGTATCCCAGGATCTGTATCCAGTTACCTCTCTGTAGATACCAGGGCAGATCATGTTAGGAATTTTCACTCTAGATATACATCTGTGGAGCAAAATGAAGGCTTACTCATGGCATGCATTCAATACTTGTAATCTACTTGCAAAGGGTAAAAATAGCTGTGAAATTGTGAGGCTGAGAAATTTTCTGTAAAATGAAATAGTAGGGAAAAAACCACTTCAGTTTAATAAAAATGTTTCATTTAAGTAATATTGAAACATTGCCTTCTGATTCTTTCCGACTTCATAAGGTCACATGAAACAAAAAAGTTCAAAAAATCCCATTCAATCATATTTAGTCTTTCCTATTTTTCTTGCAAAACAGAAGGTCGTTACAGTTGAATTATTTCAGCAAGAGGCTTTGCTTTTGACAGATTGCCATTTTTGATAGAAAAAATATTAGTTGGATACTGACCAGGTTGTCCACTCTGTCCATAAGAGGAAACTGGCTCATATTTTGGCTCAGGACTGTCTCTGTAAAGTTTTCAATATTTAAAGATCTTTCAGGAAAATTTTCTCTAGTGTCAATTCTTCTTTTGCCTCATTGTCACAATTTTAGTGCACATAACGCAGGGAAGGATTAAGCAATATCCACCTTCCATTTCTCTTTTGGCCACTGTCTTTCAGGAAGGCATTTGTTGGATTTGTTCCCATATTTACGCTAGAGTGAGCAAGAATAAGGAGGTGGCTTTTGTGGCTCAAGCAGGATGGTCTGGGGCTGCGCTGCTCCTTAGTGCCTGTGTGAAAATGCCAGCCCCTGAGAAAACTTCTCCCATACTGATGAGCTTTAGCGTTGTGGTCCTCGTTGCTGATGTATCTGTGAACTCTTCTACCTACAACATAGTTTTGTGTAGGTACTGTACAGTAAAAAACATTGGATAGCCTTCGGTTTTAATCTGCGTATGCATACACAAACATACACTGAGATACACACACACACAAAAATGTGCACACAATTCTCCAGTGCCTCATGAAAAAGAAAAAAAGTATTATTATCCTCATTTTTATGAGGCCAGCAATAGGGTTACCAGGCTAATAAATGAAGCATGAATTATTCATCAGTCTGCACGTTGTATGGATCTTTTAAATTACAACCAAAGAAACAGTAAAACTGTAAGCTTCTACCATTCTTACAAAACCAATTTAATTGCAAAGACACAATAAAGTTTCTCCCCCTCTTTTAACCATTTGCTATTTTAATGAAACTAGAGGTAGCAGCTTAGGTAAATTTCCATAATATACAGCTAATGAGATACAAGGTACATTAATAATTTACAGGCCTGAAGTGTGCTGGACCCTCGTAAAAGGACCTTTTGCAAAGAATATAATCGCACAAAAGTGATCTCATATCTCCTGCACACTTTATTTAACAGAGGCGTTGCTTGTATTTATGAATTTTGTATATTAGCAGATTAATTTTGTATATTAGCAGATGAAATTTGTATGTATTCTGGCATGTACTAAGCCAAGCCAAGGATATACTGTTTTAATGCTTCTAGGAAATGAATTTTATTCAAGACAAACAAAGATTAAAGAATCATATTTAAAGATATGAGATTGTTTTAGAAAGAAAGCATTTGAAAGTATCTGATGTCACCTTGTGATTCACACACTTCGACCTTCTCTGTCAGGGTATATATTTTCCTTAATTTTATTGAAAGTGCTTATACAATCACATAAAAAGCTGTACAAACAGTTCTTATACAGCTGTGTAAAGAGCTGTTTATACAGTTGTTTATTTCAATGTATATAGTAAATTGTTAATGATTTCTCTACCCTTTTCCCCACTCAGCAACAAGATATAAGAGCAAGGCTAAATTGAAAAAGTAATTTAATGAGGCAAATCTCAAATGAGGTAACCAGGTCTTTCATAACAGTGTAACATTTGTTTATGCCAACAGAGTCTAAGAATTTGTAATGGGGGGAAAAACATAATTAGGACAAAATGATGGTATAAATAAATACTCTGTTCTGCCCTCTTTCCTCTTTCTATAAGCTCATGTTGAGAGTTCTATTTATCCTATCACCTTTTCTGCTGTGTTAGAGAAGTGAAAATAATCTTCACAACTAGATGTACCGAAGCTAACTATCCAAAAAAACACAGAGCAGAAAAAAACTCCTTCCATGAATTACTCGCAGTGGTTAAGTCTCATATTTGGGCAGAAAACATGCTGTTTTCAAAGCTGTGCCTAAATCCACCCTTTATGCAGACCTCAGAGTTACTGCCTCTGTCCGGCTTCTTCTAAGGGTGAATTCTGGGGACATCTCAGTACTACCAGCCAAGTCCATTTATTCTGGGAACCCTGTATCAGTGGTGAACATATGCTCTTTTAGAGGGCTCAGCTTCTTTTCTGGCTTTATTACTGTCTTTGTTAGGCTTCCTTCCTTATGCTTTTAAGCTTTTGGAACACAAGATGGCATCTCCACAAGGAAGGGCCAACCTGCATATTCTCCCTGAATTAGTCCACTTTAACTCTACATCTAGCACACCGTGAAGTACTCTCCAGAGCTAGTGGTATAACTGATGAAACACACATTTTGCCTGTTCTGCCATTATAAAATAGTTCTCAAGCTCCCAGCCATAACAATTTCATAGCCATGTCTGAAATGGCCAAAAAATAATCATATCACATACACAGCTTTACGTGGCAAAAAATTAATGTGCCAAATGACCCCTGTTGATCAAAATGGACAGAAATTACATCTCCTTTTACGCTGGTTACAAGGAAATGATTTAGTCCCATGCCCATGTTGGGCACCTTTAGAAGAAGCTGAAGCATCCAGCATGCCCAGTGAAACAACAGGGATGTGGGGTATGAATGCATGGAAGCCATCTGACTTCAAAAAGCCACTGTGATACAGAACCACTGCAAGCACAAGTGATACCATCAGTATTTTCATGCAATTCGTGCTTCTGCAGTGGTTTTCTTACCTCTAAACACTCCAAGTGAAAAGATATTCTTCAGTCAGCATAAACTCATTACCAAGAAGCACACAGGAAACTGTCATTGGAAGCCACTGGTTTAGGATAAACAGAATAAAACCTGTGTTTTCATAGCTGCCAATCTCTTCAATTTGCTAGTGCAAAAATTTCACCAGAAGAACAGACTAATGAGCTGGGTGTCACCCCACCTTACACATCATCCACCAAATTGTCAGTTGAGTTCAAGCTGCCAAGTGTTTGTAGCAGCAGACAACTTAAGAGGCAAAAAGATCTCAGCTTGATTTTTCAGGTCCCTGGCTGAGCTTGCTGTCTGGCAGCGGGAAAATGCATCTTCTAGCTTTCAAATTGAGCAAATTAGATATGAAAGAACATTGAAGTAGAACAAATATGGAAGCTGTCACACACAATCATTTTTAGTGAGTCATTTTTATGACAGTTACTGAACTGAAATCGAGGCTGAAAACACCATAAAACCATCACTCTTTCATGTTATGATTTTTTTGAAGTTGCATGTCTCTAGAAAAGATAAGGAAGCAATGCTAAGTCCTACAGAAATCTGTAGGGAAGTGTTAAAAGGCAGCACAATACTGCAGTGAAAACAGGTGATGATGAAATGTATCATACTAGAGGTCTGTCAGCTGAATTATTGCTTCAAGGAGCTGAGAATTAATAGTGGTACTGTCAGTGGTATTTACTCTTTTTTTTGCCTGATGCTTTTTTTTTCCCCCTTGGAACGTGCCTTCAGCAGAGGGGAGGAATTAAGAAGCACTTCTTCCTCCACTTTATATCCCCTCACTTCAAGACCTGACACAGTTACAGTCCACGTGTTGCTTCAGCAGAATACAGTGCTTTTGGGGCATCGTGCACCCAAGGTGGCGTGGCATCGTGTTGTTCTCAGAGGAGAATTTATTTCAGGACACTAAACTAATCCTGGTGCTATCCAGGTATGTCTCCACAGCCACGGGGTAAGTGTACCTGCACTTTTATCTAAATGTGGTAATAGCAATAGGTGCAGAAGAGCAGGTGCTTTGACACAACTCAGAAACTACAGTATTTGTGCATATTTTGGGTCCTCAGGGACTATGTAGGCTGATAGTTGATACAAAGTCCTGTGCTGGTGTTTTCACTGTTTTTGTCATCTTGTTCTCTATAGTAAGGAAAGGGTTGCTAGGCTTATGTTTGCTGCAATCTTACCTTCACGTAGCTGTGCAGGTGTATGTGGCAGACAATCTGTTTTATATAATTCACTCATCTCTCATCTGGAGGCTGTACGTCTGGAGGACCAGTGCCAAAGCCAGCATACAATGCCAAAATGGGAAAATGACATTTGTTGCAGTTCTTTGGTAGGTACCCCTTTGTCCTGGAGCCTTGCTCATTAAACAGCTTTTAAAAGCCATCATATTACTCTGAAAATGTAGCTAAACTGACTTTTCATGAAGACAGCCAGTTCTGCTTGGTGTCGTTCAGGTGGCAAGTGGAGTACAGGCAGCCCTTCTAACATATATTATTTGAATTCTTCCTTTAAAACAGCACAAAACAGAAATCTCTGTAAAGCTGATTACACCACTTTTGGTAAGGAGAGATTTGTCTTTTGAAAGAAGAAAGATTGTACATAAAATTGCAATGGAAATGCAAAAAGAATTTGTGAAAATTAACTTTGAGAACACATAATCTTTTCAATAAAAGTTTTCAATAAAATAACAATCCCTTTCCCAATAAGCAATTCAAACTATTATTTCACTGAAATTTTTGGCAACTATTAAATAAGTCACAATTTCTGTCTTGTGCTCCTCTGCTGCAACATTATTCCTTTCTTTCCCCCTGAATATGTGTTTCTAGACTTCTCATGCCCATGTAAATTAAAAGAACTTATCAAAAGAGCTTTCCTCATAAGTCTTTTTGAGGCAAATGATCAAGTAAGCTGAATACTACTGCAACTATTTGGGCAAAGGCATCTTTAGTCACTCACAATGTCTTGAGATCTATGTATCAAAGCAGCTGAAGAATACCAGTAAAGGGAAAAAACAGGTTTTTCCATTGAAGATATCCCCAGTCTGCTTCTGGGTTGGTTTGTTTTATTAACACAAAAATATATACAGGTAAGTAAAAGAAACCACCTTCCCTAGAGAGGTGGCTGCTTCACACAGGCAGGTCTCTTTGTGTCCATGAGTTGGTGAGAACTCGTGGTGTGACCCTGTGGCAGAGCCTGGTTTGGGCAGGAGGTCGGACTAGAGAGTCCCGGAGATTGCCTCTAGGGGGAACTATCCTGACACTGTGAAAGTGAAAAGGTGAGAAGCTTTACAATAAACTCCTCCCCGGAATATAAGAAATCTGGTAGATGACATCCCTAAGTTCTCCCTGCCTGTTCCTCCACAGTTTCCTCACCTGGTAATCCCCATTACCATTGTGGCCTTCCGTATTTTCCTTCATAGCTGCACTAACCAGCTCTTCCTTCTCCTTCTCCTTTCCCCAGGAAAAAGGTAGACAGGTAAAGCCAGAAGACACTTTTACATTGACTAGGTCTAGAGATTTTAAGATGATAAAACTGTGCCTTTGGCTGTCTGGAAAAAATTATTTATTTGTTTTTAAATAGTATCAATGCACTAACATTTAGTTTGCTTTCATGTTACGCTCGGGTTTTTTCCAGACATTTGTGCTATTTTTCATATACCTCTTAAACAATTTCATGATACTGCTTCACATCACTTATATCACTCTCATTACTAACATGAGGCCATTATCGCGCCACTCAGCAGTGGCAGACGATTTATCCAAGACATTGGATATTATTTATCCTATGACATTGGATGGGAGTGGGGAAAACCATCTTTGTTCCCTATTTCTTCTGCAATGTGCATGCAGGTGACATTGCCTTGCCTTGGATTTTGCCTCAGTGGAGTACTTGCCTGCACAGCTTTGCATCTGCACCCCATCTCAGCTGGGAGTTGTGTGCAATCTGCCAGGGGAGCTGGAGGAAGGGAAGCCTCTCTTCAGCTGGGGGAAGCCATCTGTATTATTTGCCAGCAGAGGATGGTGAAAAGTTGCCATATGTGTATTACCTTCATGTGTGAGATGTCAGGGAGAGGAATCTGCTTAGAAACACATTATTCCCTCAGGTATTCCCTCTCTTGTATTTTCAGCTGTCCCTCTGATCTACTCCTTGCTCCTCTATACCAAAATGAAGAATAAAAGCAAAATGTTCTTCCAAAGGTCCCTCTGGCTTGTCAGCCTGCCCACTGACCCCAAAAATGCATGGAGGTGACCTGACCATGCCGTTATGTTATGTGAATCCCACATCCTGCACTAAAGAAGACTTTGCTTTGAGGAACCCCTGGACAGGGTGAAGCCCAAGTTTCTAGCCCACACCCAGAAGTGACATTTTTGTCTTTTGATCCTCTCGTTTTGAATCACAGGATTGGCTTCTCAGAGCCATTAGCCCCCTCGCAACAGGCAGCATTTTCCTAGGAGACTCCCACGCCCTCTGTGTTCTCCATCCCACCTTTTGCTCACCTTATCCACCTTACTTGTGTCATTCTATCACATCCCCTAGAGCTGGAGCACTGCATCTTGGCTGAGCTACACAGCTTTTTTTTAATCTTCTTTTCCCACATCAATTGCAGGCAATCAGCTACCTGCTTATGTGTTTGATCCCTGACCAAATACTGACACTGTGAAGCTGGTGTTTGGAAAGTTGGTGCTTGTGAAGTTGGTGTTGGTGAGGTGGTAAATTCTTTGTAATACACATGCAATTTAGTTTATATAATGTTTATATTATATTACATTTTTAAATTATATAAATATATTTATCATCACTTTTATCACTATCCTTACCGTTCAGAGACATTTTTCCAACCTTTAAGATTCACCTCTTTAGGTGAGTCCTCTGATCTGTTTGGAAAATAATCGTGCTTAGGTATTACTACCAGCGTGTGGATGATGAACTTACTGTCAGCAGCTGTGACAGTGTCTGCCCACTCGTGGCCATTCTGAAACAAAGATGGTGTGAAATTTGAGGGTGAGCCTTTGCAGCAACAAGAAAGGGTAACCCTGAAGTTTTCTGAGTACTTTAATCTCAATACTGTTACGAGTATTACTGGCGTGCTTCTGCCATTGCCATGGGGAGCATGAGTGGAATTTAGATGGAGAAGGGGGAATGAAGAAGGAAGTGAACATACTGAAGAGCTGGGCAAAACTCCATCCTCAGCAATCTTGCCCTTCAGCTACACAAAATACTATGTTTGCATTGTAACTATACTTGAAAGAAAATATGCTTTTTTCATAAGACCACTCTGCCATCAAATTCGGTCAATTCTTTATTTGCTTGCTTCTTTGGGAGTAGCAATTACTGGGAATAAAGAGTAATTTGGAATAGGAATTAATCCTTTCTTAAGCTTGCAAATGCAAAATCATGCTTTTTTTTTGTTTGTTCCTAGCTGACCTTGAGGAGACATTGAGAAGGAAGGGACTGAAAAAGATGTGTCTTTTACTTATTTATGAAGGAGCTGTTGGCTCTTCTTAGGAAGGTGCATAATAAAAAGGGAAATCAAAGATTTAGTTGAAAAATAGCCTGTTGCATCTACAATGGAAATGGAAATCAGATATTCAAAGACTGTGAATATAGATTTCTCAAACCAATATATCCTATTTAATACATTTTATAGGTGAATAAGAACAGAAGTTTCCAATTTTAATGGGTGTTTCTGGATATTGATGAACATTACCAGTAAAAGCTGAACGGGCAAGGAATTATTGTATAATACTAAAATGGAGAAAATGTCAGATTTTTCTTCCCTTTTACTGAGAGCTTTAGTAAAACAATAAGTGACTGTATACTCTCCCTCCCACCACTGCAAATGTCAGCAAACAGCAAACATTGTTAAGAGCTGGGTGTATGATGGAGATCGTGGGAATATTTATAGTTAGGTAGTTGATTTCATTTGCATAGTCTTGCTTTCTGTAATTGTTTCACTGAATTTTGGGGCTGAGCAGCCTCTCAAGAGGTCATTTAGCCTGTGCCCCTGGCTGCATCTACATTTTCTATATCTTTCATGGTAGATACTCATAAAGAACCAAGTTACAACAACTCTGCAAGTATTTTAGGCAGTCAACTGTAGTGCTTCCTTGTCCTTACCTTAAAAAGGTAATTACAGGGCTCTTAGATATATTCTTATATACAGTGTTCTTTAACCTGAATGGTTCTTCATTTGAATTCCACTTGCTTTTTGCCCTATGCATTATATGTATGAAAAAAGACACTTTTTCCTCCTTTTCCCAAAAAGCTCTACTAAGTAATATGTAGGACATTTCACAATAAACAAAACTGTTAAGAAGGCCAGCACATGCATATTTTAAGCACATACATCACAGAGCACACAAAAATTCTAACAGACACATAACAGTGCACACATGATTTCATTGATGTTCACATAATTATTGTATTCTTGATACAATGAACATATATGAACACTGAATATTCTTGAACATATGAAACACTAAAACTTTTATAACACTGCAAAATAGTTAAGAGGATGTAAATGAAAGTTAATAGACGTTCTAGTGCAACATTATATTTCAATCTCAGCATTAAAAGGAAGTTTCTATAGGCATTCAGCCAGACACAAGCAGAATAGATATTTCTTCCCCCTTCACTCTGTGGCAATTAAAAAACACCAGGTGTTACTGAGCTGTTATTTATTAGAAGCTGCAAATAGTTGGATAAAGATTATTTTCACAAATCACAATTATTTCATTGTATAAATTTAAAAGAAATAATAATTCTCCGTTGCATCTTGGAAGAGGTCCAAAAATGAGACTCAACAATTTTCATTTTCCATGTCTTAATTTCAATTCTTGTTTCCCCTTTTTCTTTTCTCTGTTGTTGTAGAGAGAAAATAGGGGAAGTGGAGGAAAAGCTGAAACCAGGAAAATTTAATTTATGCCATGAAATTTTCAACATATTGGGCAAAATTTCTGTGGGTCTGTTCTTGTAGGAAGACCATTTTTAACCTGGCACCTTTAATTTAAATGAAAATATTTTATCCAAACCTATTAAACACTTGCGTCCACAAGATGTTTGCAGGGAAAAATGATCACCTGGGCTCCTCTGCTCCAGTTTTAAGTATTTCAAAGAGACCAGAAAGTGGGTAGGGAAGAAAGAGAGTAACTGGTTGTATATAAATCACCTTGATTCACTGTACATATCAGCAAAAGTGAACTTTTAGAGAAAATCAAGGAATCTGAACAAGGAAGGCAATATGTAAGTGAGCACAGGAAAGTTATAATCATGAGGAAGAAAAGTGATTATGTGAAAAATTGATAAATTTATTATACTTTCACAGACTGATGGGAATGAATACTTAAATATCTTCAAAATTGTTAAGTAGTTTTGCTAAAGCAGTTTCTACTGTATGAAAACTAGATCACTGCACAAAATTTAAAAGTACTTGGCTTTGTCTAGAAATTTGTGAACAATTTCAAACTTTCCCTTCTCACACAGACCATCAATGTTACTTTGTTCCCCGATGTCACACAATCTTAGTTATATACAACGACAACAAACCTGTGCATGTTGTGAAATTGCCCGTTATGAAATGCATGCATAGGAGTTTAAGAAAAACTTAAAAGATATCAACTGTGTGTGAAAAAGCAGCCTTGGGTAGCTTTTTGTACATTTTTTTTTTTTTCTGTTAACCTAAAACCTCGTTAGATAGCTGGAGGTCATGATTTGCAAAAAAAAAAAAAAAAAATTTGTCACGTATTTGTGGTCTACCATTCAAACCCATACACCTTCTAATTTAAATTTTGAAAGGTTTCATAACTTTTGGGGCTGAAAAGAGAGCCTGCAGGAATGTATGGCTCATTCCAGAGACACATGGGTTTTAATATATGCCAGTCTGCAAGTCTGAGCTTTTTCTCACTCCAAGATTTTGATTAAATTCATAAGAAACAAAATACAGAGATCGATGAAGAGGTCTAGCAGAAGCACATATGGTTTCTACAAAAATACTTTTATAACACTAGTCATTTTCTACTGTGTTAATTGTCTCTTCTTTAATCCTTTGACCTGGATAGCCAGTCTCACAGACTGTAAAAGAGTATTAAAAAACCACTCAGTTTACTCATGTGTTGCTGGCAGAGCTTTTATGCAGTGTAGTTGAAGGATCCATTAATACTTCAGGAAAGGGTTAAGAATATGATTTCCAAGTCCCAACTTTTGGAGTTTTGGTACCATTAAAAAAAAAACAAAACACCAAACAACAAAAAATCAACATTGTAAAAGTTGTCTATAACGTAAATTTTTATGATTTGAGCTGTTTGTGGACTCCTTCATAAAGAAATGAAACATGAGTCCAGACAGCTCTGTCCGGTAACAAAAATCCCTTTGGCTTAATGGGGAAAGCTGCTGCTAAAAAGCCAGAAGTCATGTGGAACTACCCATTATAAAGTAGTTTACTGAGAAGTTATTGAGATTTAAATATCTTGCAGTTCTTTCCTGTGGTTAACATGATCCGTGAAATGATTGCTGGATCTGTACTATGCCTTGGGAAAGAGCACAGTAGGATAGCAAACAATACGGAAGTCTTACAGAGATTGTTAAAATTTCCAGACTTCCAAGTAAGACTGCCAAATGTTCTGTGACTGAAGAGAGACATTATCAACCACACAGAGTAGGTAGATAGCGTCGTCTCTGTACATCCAAAAATAAAGTGGACAGAAATGTCTCACAGAATATTAGTTCCTACTGTTCCATGACAGGGGGTTTTGTGCTTGTTTCTGCAGCCTTCAAATATATTTATGATGACAGTTATCAGTGATTAACATAGTATTGCCAATGCTTTAGTTCCACCTGCAAAATAAATGTTAGTTTCTCTCTGGGTTTGTTTTGAGTACTGTGAGAAAGCTCTGCTCACTCCCTTTTCTCCTTTGCTCTGCATCAGCTTTTCTCCATAATCAACATATTTCCGCCAGCTCAAGGAGTCTTAATCTCTGGGGAGATTGCTAAGAATGTGTTGGGTGCTACTATAGCCTTATGGAGAAGCACGTTAGTAAGCCACTTCGTTTTCAGAGACGTTCAAAATATGCTGCATGCCTAACTCTGCAAATTCACTGAAAATCTCAGGCTGAATCATTACGGATCTTTTATGATGGTTCTTTCCATGTAATTGGCCATGTCTCCAGGAAGCAGCCTGGCTCTTGCTCATGTCGCTGTCTGTAGCTGCTCCATTTAATACTTCAAACCAGACAGAACTAGCCCATGGATCACCATTAAGTCTGGTCACCCAAGTTTAAGGGACTCAGAAGGTCTGTTCTAAACATCGTTTTATTTATTTACCTCCTTTTCTGTTTAGATGTGGAAGTTTGTACTGACAGATATGCCACTTCTCAGTTTAACCCCTGCGAAAAGCAGATGAGGCTGTGCCATGCAGGTCAGCAGTTCCCTGCCTTTTAACTGAAATATGCCAGAAATGAGATGAGAATGAAAGCTGCCAAAAAAGATATGGTTCACCTGGAAGCTGAAGTCATCTCAAAATATGAGAATAAATGCAACTTCCTGCCCTACTTGTGATATGCGATAAGGTTTGGGAAAGAAAACCATCAAAACACCAAAAAGTAGAAAAACGCAAAACTTCAACCTCCCAGTATTAATGAAGCAGTATTGTGAAAAAATGTGAATGATAAAGAGATGGGAAAATAAGCTATCTACATAATTTCCTTGTGCATAGCCTTATGAGTGATGGATACCTAAAATGGTCTTATAGTCAATATTGCACTTAAAATTTGCATGTAGTGTTTAAAAAGCTAGGCTTCAGTTCAGTTCTTATTTCTTTTACCAAGACTTTTGTTTTGTTCATACTGTTGACCAGCTATGCTCATCAGAGCTGGACTTGTAAAATTAAAAAAAAATTACTGTTGTGGCCAAATACATGTATTTTTTACACTCGGTGAATACAAATATGATGCTTTGTTGCATTATAAAGTGTTTTGTGTCATTTTTATTTCTGATTCACAAATAACTTTACTGGACACCTGCTTTCTTTATTGCAAAGGTTGTGTGGACAATAGAAGGGCCTGTAACACTTCCAGGCAAAGGATTTCCATGGCAGAAATTCCTGACAAATTTCTTTACTTCTCACTCTAATTTACTTGTTGGGGTAAACCAGTTGGAGTCGCATTCTTCTTATTCAGTCCTGAGTCCATTCTTCGCTTTGATATTGTCTGTTTCGCCAGGCCACTGACATTGTTGAAATAACCACTTTTTTACACATCAGAAAACGAACCCAATCATAGATTGGAGTGGAGTCAAAGGGGAAAAAGAAGACAAAAAAAAAGAAGGGGGGGGAGGATCAAACTGAATAGCTGGTGGGGGTTATTTGTTTTGACTATGCCCATAAACAACTCTCAGCAGCTAGCATGTGTAAGGAAAGAGAAACTCTCCAGTTTCCTTAGCTAGCCTCTGAAAAAATGAAAGATAGAAACAGTAGATTGCATACCTATACCAGCTTCTACTACCACACCTTCCCAGGCTAGTACTGCTCTTTACTTCAAACTTCTTGTCAAAACAGCCACAAGAATGGTAAAGAAAAAGAATAGGAAACTCTTAGATATATAATTAGATCCATTTCCTCATCTATATATGTATAAATGCCAGTTTCCTCTTCTAGGTGCATATGTATAATCAAATATATAAATATCTCTGTGTGTGTGTGTGTGTGTATGCGCGCACACGTGCATGTGTGTGTGTCTATGTGCATCTCCTCAAAGAATGATTTCCACAAATAGAGAGACCATTTTAAATTATACTCTGCTGACTGATCTTCAGACAACCTGCATCTAGTTAAAGCAGCCATGGCCCTTAATCAGTCCATATTTCAGCACTCCATTCCTGTTCACATAAATCTTTGATTTTAAGCATAATCCGAACTCCTGTTGAAACCCTCGGGTCTTGAGCATATGCTAAAAGTCACCCATAAGCTTAAATGTTTTGCTGAATAGGGAGGAACTTCACATAAATAAAAAAATATATTAATGTAATGAAAAAGAACAACAAAATGAACTGTTATTAAAAACAAACAGAGATGAAATCTATTTACTCTGTGGAATCTACTGTTGCAGTACACATGAAAAAAGAAGAAAGTCCACAGGCCATTTTTTCCCGTTATAATTGGATACTTTGCAAGTAGCTTAACAATATCAAAGAGATTGTTCAGTAATTAAATATCATACCCAGCTGGGTACTGAAATACCATCAAAACTACTAGCGTAATCAGGAAGCTAGACTTACTACATTAAAATAGATTGGTTATTTGTTTAAACCTGAAAGAGAGAAGGGTGAACAAATGTGGCTATTTTTGCAAAAATACCTATAGCAATAAGACCCTTGGGGAGACATCCATTGTTAAAAGTGGCTGGCTGAATGTTTTATGACGATATACATGTTGCTTGCCTAAAAAAGCCCTTGTGGTGCACCACCACGCACGTGAAGCAGCTGCCAGAGCTAAAAGCCAGAGGGAGCCAGAGAAAAATTTGGCCTGATGCTGATGCAGTAAGTCTGCAGAGCACCTGCCTCCTTCCCTGCCTGTTGCTGCTGGCACTGGCCGGGCCCCAGGTGGCAGGGGACACGCAAAATATAAGTCAAGTCAAAGATCGGGTCTAGCAGTTAAGACACACTAGTTCTTCTTTGTGACTCAGACAATTCCCACTTTCATGACCATAAGCAGATCTCGCTTTCTTTGTTTCAGAAGTGCATTCTGTAAGCCTGTAGTCATAAAATATAAAAATTTTGCTCATTTCCCACTTGTCAATATATGAGCGTTTGTCTTAGAAGAGTCTGAACACATTGATTAGCTCTGATTATTTTAAGTACCATGGTGTGCAAACACAAGTAAAAAGACCGGGAAAAGACATCAAGCAGCAGTTCATGACCAGCTACCTACAGTGGCTTCTCCACACACCAGCCCATGGGGACAACTAACTCATTGCCTCCAACCTCCAATACATGTTGACTGTCAGGATTTTTTCAGTTCTTTCACCAATGAATGTATAGTGTTACACAGGCTGCCAGCTTGTGCTGTGCTCTGTGGAACAGATGATTTTGAAAGACGCCATATTTTTTCCTGGGTTCTTGGTGGTTTTTTTTAACTTGCTTTGTTACATTAGGTTTGGTTTATTTTACTATTTTGACACGAAGGGAGCTCAGAAAACTGATTGTGTCCCAGAAATTTTAAATTAAGGAGCCAGTTGCTGCTCACTGAGAAACCATACAAAAACCACCTTCTTTGTTCTAGGTAGCCTAAAAAAGAATTGAAAGGGAATGAGCCTAAGGAACCTGCAGTATATACTGATTAAAAATATAATTTCAAGTGCTGAGGGAGAATACACATTTGTTTCTGTTTAGTTAAGTTTCAGGTACTGAACAAGATATTGTCCAAGATTTTCAAAATTCAAGAATGAATGAGGTCTCCTGATTAAAAAGAATATGACAATATTTCTGTATCAAAAATGTTGATCCTCAAATTTTTAACAGAAATATATTGATTTTAGTAAGATGTTGTTGAACTACTGCAATGATTTTCTTTCAAAAAAAAAATCAGTTATAACTTTTAAGTCTAAGGTTTGATGGGATGTGAGTCTTTTGATTAAGTCATTCCAGCAATTTTTAAAGGAAATGTTTCATAAAGCCTTCCACAGAAATGTCAACATTTTGCCTTTATATGCTTATTTGGGAGGAAAGAAAAATGTTAAATGTCAGAATTGTAGCATAAGGGAAATATCACATTTTGAGCATCCTTACAGTTTACTATCCAACCTGACAGGACTGATTACAGATACTGGATACTCAAAGTCTGGCCTCTTAGTTACAAAACATGAAGATCCCTGTTTTCCCTTGGAATGCTGTGGTGTCCCTGAGGAAATGCAACAGTGATGGAAACCTGCATAAGCAGCCTGATCCTGTTTCACCTTTTGCTTCATAGAGGTGCCTGTGTTCACATATGTTGTATCTCAAGACAAACTGGCCAAAGACTGCCTTGTGCCAGCTTTTTTTTTAGTGATTTTGTCTTGGCTGGGCACTGAAGAGTAAAGGAGTGGTGGGATTTTGTCTCCTCTGTCATCTTCTGTCAGATTTTGGCCCTTCCCTACAGTGCGACCTGCATTCAGGTCTTTCTAGTCATGCTGCTGTTGTGTTTTCGTTTTCTGCTAAGCTACAGATGTTCAAAGCTTTTAAGTCACAAGAAACCATAATTTCTGGTTCAGACCTTTCCTATGCTTTGTGATTACCAGGTCTCATGGAAGACCATTAGTAGCCTCCTTTTAGGAGTTTCTAGAGTGACATGTTTTCATTCAAAAACACTGCTGCAGCAGTATTGTTGTATTAGCACTATTCACTCAAAATAGACACTGCTAAATATTCTGCAATGGAAGTATATGACATGCGGACTGAGTTGTGTTTGCTTCCCAGCTTCAAGCAAGGACTGAATTAGATCTGTCATGTAGACTTGCCATATTTGTATCTTATATTGTATGTGTTTGTGTGTATATATAGCCAACTTATATTGAGCCATCTCAGATTTTGACATGAAATATTACTTGAAATTATACAAAAATACTGTACTAATTCCTTCTTCGGCCTAAGAAACAGCTGCTCACAAAATAAACGGAGCAATTAACAGCAGAAGTTAAAAGAAGTTCCCAAACTGCCAGTCCTCATCCTGCTCACTTCCATCCAAGTAAGATAACAAAACAGGAAAGTAAACATGAAGGCTGTGCAACCAAAATGCTGGATTTGTCTGCTGCCCAATGTGGGAGCTCAGGTCTTCCACTTCTGCTCTTCCTGGGGAGCTGCAGTGAACTGGCAGAAGAGTATCTTTTCACAGCATGTGGCACTGATGCCAACCCTAGGCAGAGCGGGGACTGCTCAGCATGTCACACCATGGCTCCAGACGGCCCAGAAGACTGATTAGAAGGAAAAAAGTAGATTTCGGTAACAACTTAGGCTCGGGGTGGAAACAACATCTATTTGCCATCAAGACTGGACCTATTTGGATGAAGCAAGGTAGTATGTTCAGGGACATTTCATAGGATATTTCTTGACAATAATCTCTCTGCTTGCACCTCTTGAGCACTTCACTGTATTTCAGCAGTGTGATGATATCTCAAATAAGCAAATACTCACCTTCTCAAGGATCGTAGTGTGCAACAATTATTAGTCTCCTTGCTGTGTAGAGCCCTCTGGGTCAGGAATAAATAAATGTTTCAGCAGCAAGCTGGGGTTGTGTCTTACTGTCTAAGAGTAAAAGGGAACTGTATTTGCTTTTTGTTATTAGTTTTAATGAAACTGAACTGGAAACAACGAGTTTGTTGCTTGGTAGCTAGTCAGCATGCCGCAAACCAGGAAAAGAACAACAAAATCATAAGCTGTAAGAAAAGACGCATGTTCTGTTGTTACCCACTTTGTTATTTCCATAGTCTTTATCTGTAATAGATGTTCACTGGCAGCACAAATGTAAAATGGCAAGAATTTTACAAAATTAGGAGCTTGAGTGTTACTTCATGCAAAAAAACTGCTTAGATTGAGTGCCAGCAAATGCCTGAAAATGCACAAGAGGAACTTCTTGTTGAAATTCAACTTTTTTCTTTAGCTTTAGTTTTGAGACCCTTTAGCAGAAGAAACAATATCTGTACTCTAAAATGTTGTAACTTCACTGACCTTTACAGAATGGTAAAAGATTAGAATTGATACGAGGTTGTTAGCCCAGTTTCAAGAACATCTTGGTTTTTTCTTTGGTCAGAATTTTTACATGTTGAATGCAAGTGGCTAACATCTCTGACACAACTTCAGCTTGCTCATAATTCCTGAAACCTCCAGCAGCAATCGGTGTGTACTCATGTGGCAAAGCCTTGGCCTTTTTATCAACTCTCTTGACAGAAATGCTGTCACATTGTATCTGTTCTTTTCTTAATCCCATGAATTTATTTCAAGAAACTGGTAGTTATACCTCACATCTGTCTATGCTGTGGCATATCAGCCTAAAGACACCACATCTTCTCTGTCTTCTCCTTGCTTCCACACAGTGTAAAAGATATGGGTCAGTCACCGGGTCAAGTCATGTACACAAAGCAGGAGGATGAGATGACTGAAAACAACTTGTACCCACAAGATATCCGGAATACTGTCAAGTGCCCCGGCATTCCTTGGGCTTTCAATACAGGAATGAAGAGGCATCTGTTGTCTTAGGCTCTCCTTGGCTCATCAGGAGGGCAGTATCACTCACTGTGTGCCCTGTACAGCTTGAATCTGTGTCTGAAATGCCACAGGAACCAGTGGAAGGAACCAGTGTGAAAGGCACATACAATGAACATGAATGAGATCCCGCTGAAGACCATTTCTACCTAATAATGTGTTACAAGCGAACCAAATTTTTTTCATCACACCTTATCACCTTCTGTTCCTCCAACTACATGATAATTGTTAATCTGATAGCTACAATGTCTGTTGGTTCCTATCAGGAACTTGGTTTGGACAACTCCATGTAAATCAGGTTGTTCTAAAAAAAAGGTGCCAGTTTGACCAGAAGCCAGGTAGCAGGTGTATAAGCATCTCAGGTACAGATATCTCATTGCAAAAGGACTTAGAGAAAATGAGGACTAATTGAACTTGCTCTCCTTGATGGCTGGCTGGCCAGGCTAATTAAAGCTTGCCACGCTTGAGAAAAGTCCAGGAAACTGCTCAGGCCCCACAATTCTCTGCTAAGCATCCAACCATGGAAGGAAAGTAGCTCTGATATAAACCAGAGGGAAAGGACAGTAAGTCACAAACTTCTTCCCTGATTCCTCCTAACAATACCCATATCACTTTCCTAACAATATTCAAATTGCAAGTCCACTTTTTTTCTCCTTGCCTGACTTATTCGAGCTAGCAAAGAGAGCTTTAAAAACATGCAGAGGAATGCTATGCAAATTCTTTGAGTTCATCCTTAACTGGATGCGCCCCAATTTATATCCCAGAAGATTTTGTTTAAAATAACCATAAATAAATGGCATGCATATAAGATATACTGTGACAAGAAGGACCATAAGAGCCTTCAGAGAAACCAGAGATTGTAGAAGTTTTTGCTTAGGTCCTTCAGGCTCTCAGCTAAGTGCCACTGTCTTCAATATATCCACAGTAGTGGGCTGAGTCTGGACTGAGGGACAAGGCAAACCTGCAGCAAGGTGCGAAAGGAGTCAATGACCAGACAAAAAGGAATTAAGAATCAGAAGTTGAAAGCAATGATCCAAGGTCCTAGGCATTTTGGAAATTTCTCTGCTGAGTGAGCCCCTAAGTGCGACATAAGAACCGGTCCTCAGACTGCTATGAGACAGGCCTGTGTTGGGTTGGACAATATGTGCTTCCTGTTAAAGCCTGGAAACAAAATTTTCAATACATTGGTCAGACTATGAGTTCTTACAAGATAGCAGCAATTTTTAAATGAAGGAAGGATGCAGAATGGCTTGATTAATATTAAAATTTGAGAAATATTCAAGGATGGGAGTGGGTTTTTTTCTTTCAAGACAGAAACTGTGGTAAGAGCATGGAATTCCTTTTTAGTTGTTTAAAAATCTTATGTTGCCCAATGCAAATGATTGTTGAAACAGAAATGTGGAATGCCAGTATGAAAAAGCAGACACCTTGGTAAAAAATATAAGATTTTTCTTTAAGAAAGCTTATATCTACCCGCACAGCTCTGAAAAGTTCAGGTATATGTATTTAGGCATTCACAGGAACAAAACCAGCAGAACTACATTTTGATCAATGGCTGAACTCACAGTTAGCTTGAGTGTCTGCATGCCTTATCTGCTTGATTGGGCTTGTTTCTTTTTAATTTTGTTTTAGTCTTTCTTTTAGCTGTTTGGCAGTATTACTGCACAATCTAGAACTTTGCTTCTAAAACTTTCTTCTACTAGTGGATTTGGTTTGTTACAGGTTAGGGGTAGATGATGTATGTATATCCCATGCATTAGGACTGCTTCTGTTAAGAGAAAAAGAACAGTAATTGTTGTAGGGGATTCCCTTCTGAGAGGAACAGAGGGCCCCATATGCTGACCAGATCCAACCCACAGGGAAGTCTGCTGCCTCCCTGGGGCCCGTGTTAGGGATATCACTAGGAAACTCCCTGGTCTGGTATGGCCCTCTGATTATTATCTGCTCCTGGTTGTGCAAGTTGGCAGTGATGAGCTGGCAGACAGTAGCCCAAAAGCGATTAAAAGGGACTTCAGGGCACTGGGGCGACTGGTGGAGGGATCAGGAGCACAGGTAGTGTTTTCCTCGATCCCTTCAGTGGCAGGGAAGGACACTGAGAGGAACAGGAAAACACACCTTTTAAACACATAGCTCAGAGGCTGGTGCCACCAGTGGAATTTTGGTTTTTTTGATCATGGGGAGGTTTACATGGCACCGGGCCTGCTGGCGACAGATGGAATTCAGCTGTCTCAAAGAGGGAAAAGGATCCTTGCTCATGAGATGGCAGGGCTCATTGAGAGGGCTTTAAACTAGGTACAAAGGGGGGAGGGGATAGAATCAGGCTCGTTAGAGATGAGCCTAGGGGCAGCATGCCAACACTGGGGGAGAAATCAATAGCCTGGCTCAAGTGCATCTACACCAATGCACACAGCATGGGCAACAAACAGGAGAGGCTGGAAGCCATTGTGAAGCAGGATAGTTATGATATAGTGGCCATCACAGAAACATGGTGGGATGACTCTTATGACTGGAATGCTGCAATGGGTGGCTACAGAAGGCTACAGATGACTATCCCTCTTCAGAAGGGTTAGGCAGGGAAGGAGCGGTGGTGGGGTGGCTCTATATGTTAGAGAGTGTTTTGATTGTATAGAGCTCAATGACTGTGAAGGCGAGGTCGAGTGCTTACGTGTAAGGATCAGGGGGAAGGCCAACAAGGCAGATATCCTGTTGGGAGTCTGTTATAGACCACCCAATCAGGATGAAGCAATACACGAAGCATTCTACAAGCAGCTGACGGAAGTCTCACAGTCCCCAGCCCTTGTCCTAGTGGGGGACTTCAACTTACCAGACATCTGCTGGAAATACAACACAGCAGAGAGGAAACAGTCTAGGCGATTCCTGGCGTGTGTGGAAGATAACTTCCTGACACAACTGGTAAGTGAGCCTACCAGGGGAGGTCCCTTGCTCGACCTGCTGCTCACAAATAGAGAGGATCTGGTGGGTGATGTGGTGGCCGGAGGCCATCTTAGGCTTAGCGACCATGAAATGATAGAGTTCTCGATTCTTGGTGAAGTAAGGAAGGGGGTGAGCAAAACCACTACCATGGACTTCCGGAAGGCAGACTTCAACCTGTTCAGGACACTTGTTGAGAGAGTCCCTTGGGAGACAGTTCTGAAGGGCAAAGGGGTCCAGGAAGGCTGGACATTCTTCAAGAAGGAAGTCTTAGAGGTGCAGGAGCAGGCTGTCCCCATGTGTCGTAAGACAAACTGGCGGGGAAGACGACCAGCCTGGCTGAACAGGGAGCTCTTGCTGCGACTCAGGAAAAAAAGGAGAGTTCACCACCTTTGGAAGAAGGGGCAGGCAACACAAGGAGAGTATAGGGATCTAGTTAGGTCATGCAGAAAAAACATCAGAAAGGCAAAAGAACAGCTAGAACTTAATCTGGCCACTGTCGTAAGAGATAACAAAAAAGGTTTTTACAAATACATTAACAACAAAAAGAGAGCCAGGGAGAATCTCCACCTCTTATTGGATGTGGAGGGGAAGATTCTCAACAAGGATGAGGAGAAGACTGAGGTACTTAATGCCTTCTTTGCCTCAGTCTTTAGTAGTAAGACCAGTCATCCTCAGGGTATTCAGCCCCCTGAGCTGGAAGACAGGAATGAAAAACAGAATAATCCCCTTGTAATCCAAGAGGAAGCAGTTAGTGACCTGCTACACCAACTGGACAGCCACAAGTCTATGGGCCCAGATGGGATCCACCCGAGTGCTGAGGGAGCTGGTGGAGGAGCTTGCCAAGCCACTCTCCATCATTTATCAGCGGTCTTGGTCAACAGGAGAGGTCCCAGATGACTGGAGGGGAGGAAGGAGGATCCAGGCAACTATAGGCCTGTCAGCCTGACCTCAGTGCCAGGAAAGATCATGGAACAGTTCATCCTGAGTGCACTCACGCAGCATGTGAAGGACAACCAGGGGATCAGGCCCAGCCAGCATGGGTTCATGAAAGGCAGGTCCTGCTTGACCAACCTGATCTCCTTTTACGACCAGGTGACCCGCCTGGTGGATGAAGTGTGTAAGACACTTAGTTCACTTTTTAGACTTTGGCTCCTACCCACAGCCTTAAGGACATCACCACATGCACTCTGCAGTCCTTCTTGATGCCTGACATGGTAAGTCAAATTTGAGAGAAGTGTGATCACAAGGCTAGTTTTGTATTCATCTACCAGCCTGTGACAAATAGGATCTGTTTTCTTGTCAGTTCTAGTTTCTGCTTTTTTCCTTTAGGAAGAAGAGGTCAGATTGATTGTGTGTTGCAAGAAGGGATGGCCCTTCCATTAAGTCTCCTCAGAGGACAGAAATTGGAGGAAGGAAGGCAAAAGTGTCACCATCTGTAATTGACAGAGAAGAGAAGAGATGGCTGCTGAGGTTCAAAGAGCAGCTGGATGTGTCTGAGAGATGATGGAAGGAGCTTCTCAATTTAGCAGTGTCTGTTGCAATCCAGAAAATCATACTGTTAGGTGGAAATAAGACTGGTAACAAGGACTTGCCCTGCAAAAGCACAGTGAGCAGGGTAAGGTTTCTTCACAGTTTTACTCTTGAGCTAGTTTATTTTTCATCTGCGATATTTTGTGCTTCTAGATATATAACTTCCTAACCAGATAATTATCATTCACAGAGCGTGGAGCTCTTTACAAAGCCCTTCAACCAACAGAACATGGTATAGTAAATACATTCCATGTATTGCACACACATAGTAACTAATGCATGTTTCCTATCTGTCAGTGTGTTATAGGGTGAGTTTATATGCCCCATATGCCTATTTTTGGCAGAATGGAAAGGTAAAGATTAGACTACTGCATTTTCCTGTTCCAGATTATTTCTTAATGTGTTAAAAATAGCTTCCAGTAATTTAGATGACACTGGGCTAATATGCCATAATTTTAGGCTATTCCTGTACTCTTCACTATGCTTTTTTCGGGGTGGCTATCCAGCTGTCTTTCTCTAATGTGGTAATCCCTTGTTTAACTGAAAACACATGTACAAATTGAAAACTGAACAGTCTGTGCATGGTTTTTGCAGACATCTCATTAACTCACACATTATATTTTCCTATATTATCAAAATTTTTTTTTGCTTCCTTTAGTGTATACAGCCCCAAAGATAGTATTGTTGTGTATATTGATGGTGACATCCTCTTTATAATTATTAGGCAAAGTATAAAATAATTTACTGGAATTTGTATGCTAGGATGGTCAGTAGTACAGACCAATTAACAGCTACATATCTTATATAGTTCCTATCATTGTTGTATCTTTAACATCTAATGATCTCCAATACATGGACCTTTATAAAACCACCCTTTGGCACTGTAGTATTACAGTTTTACTAATAGAAGACCAAGAAAGCATCTTTCAAATAGAAAGTATTTTGTTGGAAACTACTAAATGTGAGTAAACCGAGTATTAGACTAATAATTTAATTATGGGTTTAATATTCTTTTGTGGATATAGCTCACCAGACATAATTAAAAAAAAATTCTCCATGCTATTGAGTAGTACAGACACTTTTTCATGTTTTTTGATTTTGGTTTTTTTTTGTTTATTCCAAAAGATGGCATTTTTGTGAAGAGAGCAAAATCTGTGTTACAGGAATTGTATTGAAGTGTCAAGTAAAAGGACAACCACTGTGGTTAAGGAAGTAGATCCAACTTCTGAATGCTCAGGAGGCTTTCTGCATCGTTTGATAATAGGCATCTTCAACCTCTGCAAGTTAACAAGTCAAAAACAAGTTACTGCTTTCCAGAAGTGAATTTGTCAAAAATTCACTGGGCAATTTATAAGCGTATGCTTACCTCTACTCAGTACCTCTGTGTGTGCATTATGTTGTTTAAGCACCAGTTATGTCTGGGGAGACATAGGATTGTAGAGTAACCTGAATGCTAACATAGTCTCAGTTTTTTCCCTGCAAGGCTTTTGTTGGTAGTGTGTTTTCTTAGTTCAGCTCTGTTACCCCTGGGAAATGCAAATGACAGCTGTTGCTCTCACTGCCATACTATGTGCCACAGAAATCTGCTTTGACCTTGAAAAAAAAGCTGAAATCTCAACTCCTTCAAACCAGGAGAAATGGGATCACCTAACTGGGAGAGCAGAGGAAGCGACTATTCTGGAAATGACCTCCAGAAAAGCAGACCTCTTCATTAAGGACATAGTAACTTCTTGGTGGTGTGACCTGGGTAACTCCAAGCAGCGTTAATTTAAGTTGCAAGCACGCAGCTAGGGGAATGATAGGCAATCTAAGTAAGGACGCTGTCCTTAATGTCGTTTTGCTGTTACAGTGTGCAAACTTAGGCTGTGCAGCCTGGTGAACTAGTTTTCTTGGGATCTTCAGCTAGACTTTACCAACAACATGTCCAGAGGTGTAACAGGAAGAATCGCTTAATTTCTCCCAGCAGGTAAAAAAAATCTACATAAGGAGAATTTGACTATTTACCTTGTGCAAAGAGGACACTTACTATAGGAAAAACCTAAATGTGAAAATATAATGGCACTTAGTTTCCTAAAAGAAGAATAACTTTGTTAGCATTCCTATAATTATTATGGTTTGAGGAGCTTATTCATATTGTATCTAAAGATAGAATAATAACTTTCTTCCTCAGTCACAGGCATTTGCATACAAATAAAACCATAAAAATGCCACTTTTTTACTCACAAGTAAGGGAATAATCACAAGCAAATAAAATAAAAGCTGTAGTTTTAACACGTTTTATTTACTCTGAGCCGATTTGATTCCCAAAGCTGTGGATGTTGGAGTATTAAAGCAGCATATGACATAGCCAGTCTAAAACATGCCAACACTACTGACAACTCAAACCCAGGTGGTTTCATTTGCTGGTGAGCAACAAGGTATTTGTGGTATACAGGTGGTGGAAGGTGAATTTGTCGGCAAACATGGAGAAAAATCAGAGGGACTTAACTTCAGTTTGGAAAAGAGATCAGTAGGGTGCCCCAGGGAGGAATTTGAGAGTGGTTATATTGTTTATTTTTGCTTTACTTGTGACTGGTGCAGTACCCTTGAGGAAGTTTGTAATTTTGCTCCTGGTTCCAGTGGCTGCAGATGACACTGGCCACACTCTGTGGGCGAAGAGTGGGGAGGTGACACACATGGGGCTTCACATGGGGGAACCTTCACAGAGAATTAACCCAAACATTTCTCAGCTGTGCTGTGCCAGTTCTCACCAAGCGCTAGGAGATGGAGCTACAAGAGAGGACAGAATGCATAAATGCTTGCCAAACTTGGTTTTGCACTTTGAGTTTCTCAGGGGAAAAAAAAATGCAGAAAGGTTGACCAAACCTTATTGCCGAGGTTTAACTTCATCCTTTTTTTCTTCTTCCCCCCCCCTCCCCGCCCAAGCCAGACTTGTCCAAGCAATCAAATAGCTGGGAAAGGGCTAATACTGAATGTATCACATCATACAGTATCTTTCATCTGTTGTAACTGTGATGCAGCTTGCATCTTCCTTTCAGCTATCAATCAGAAACTTCAGATGGGACCGTGTAGCAGACTTATTTGAGAACATACTACCCTGTGCATATTGCCCTGCATTATCTCTCTATCTATTTCTATCTGTTCACAAATAAAGGTGGGACTAATAAACTACAAGGTCCTAACAGATCTGTGCTATATTTATCTTTCCCTCTGCAGGCCTATGCCAGTGGCAACAAAAAGAAGAATTCTTGGTACTCATTCGCAGATGTGAATTCTCAAGAGAAATACCAGGAGCAATGACAACAACAACAAAAAACACCAGCTGCGGTTTTAGATTAATAAGAGCATTAGAAAAATGATTTGCTATAAAGTTTATGTTTCTTGCCTATCACATGAAAAGCAGTTTTGACAGAGGAGAGAAAAAGCAATTACATTTGGCAACAAAAATCATCCATAAGGTAGCTTTCTAAAGCCAGCACTTTAAAGAAAAACATTTACACAGTGCTAAGAAACTGTGACTTAAAAACCCCTGTGTCTCAAACGCAGGTATTTTGTAAGAAAGGTCAAAGGTTGGTTGGTTGGCTGGTTGGTTGGTTGGTTGGTTGGTTAGGAGATTCTGCCCATGTCCCCTCCTACTTCTAGCTAGGAGCAAAATATGTCTTTATTGTTAGGAGGTGTTAAATGTTAACAGACCTGAGGATCTGTCTTAACAGACCTAAACCTTCTAACACAGTGATGCTTTTCTCAGTCTTCTCCCTACTATCTAGCACTGCAAAAAAGAAGCAACATGAGTGCACTTCCATCATGTCCAGATCCTCAGATTTTAGCATATTTATGACTGATGGTAGTTAAATGTTTATAAGATTTGTAAGGGAGAAAGATCTAGACTTCATAGTAACAGCCCTTTGGCTTATGTCTCTCTCCTTCCCCATGACTCGGGAAGTCCCTACCCCATAAATGCCTACTGCAGTGCTGTACTGCAATTTTGAAAATCTTCAGAGCTCTACCAAAAGCAAGCTTAGCTTCAGTCTTTGCAGAGTCACACAATCACAGAATCGTTAAGGTTGCCAGGCACCTCTGGACATCATCTACTCAGAGCAGGGTCACCTAGACCAGGTTGACTAGGACCACGTCCAATTGGGTTTTGAATACCTTCAGGGATGGAGACTCCACAGCCTCTCTGGCATCCTGCTCCACTGCTTGACCACTCTCACAGTAAAAAAAGGGGGGGTTGCGTTTGAGTGGAATTTCCTGTATTTCAGTTTGTTCCCATTGCCTCTCATCCTGTCACTGAATACCGCTTTAATGCCCCACATCAGATATTTATGGATAAGATCCCTCTGAGACTTCTCTTCTCTATTCTAAACAGTCCCATCACTCTTAGCCTTTCCTTGTATGACAGATATTCCTGTCTCTTCATCATCTTGATGCTCCTTCACTAGACTCCAGGAAGTCCACATCTTGTACTGGGGAGCCCAGGACTGGACTTAGCACTTCAGATGTGTCTAACCAGAGCTGAGTAGAGGGGAAGGATCACCATTGACATGCTGGCAACATTCCTCCTAATGGAACACAAAAGGCTGTTGGATTTCTTTTCCTCAAAGGCACACTGCTGGCTCATGTTCACCAGCACCCGCATGACTTTTTCTGCAAGAAAAGTTGCTCCCCAGCATGTATGGGTGTCTGGAGTTACTTCTGAAGGTGCAGGGCTTTACTTTGTTGAGCTTCATGAAGTTCCTGTCAACCTGTTTTTCCAGGTCTTTTTGTTTGGTAGCACATTCTTCTGGCCCATCAACCTTTCTCCCCAGTTTTGTACAATCTGTGAACTTGCTGAAGGTGCAATCTGTCCCATTGTCCAGGTCTTTAATGAGGATGTTAAACAGTATTGGCCCTGGTATCAACCCCTGGGGTACACCACTGGTGACGGACTTCCAACTGGAGTTCTGTGCCAGAACCTTTTGAGCCCAGAAGTTCAGCAGTTCGCCTCACTGCCCACATATCTAGCCTATCTATCATCATATCTCTATCATCAGTTTGTCTGTGAGGATGTTATGAGAGACAGTATCGAAAGCCTTACTAAAGATAAGCAACATCCACTGCACTCCCTTCAAACACCAGGTCACTCACCTCTTTTTTGAAGGCTATCAGTCTGGTTAAGTATGATTTTCTCTTTATAAATCCATGCTGACTATTCCCAATCACCTTCATGTCCTTCCTGTGTCTGGAAAAGGTTTCCATGGTTAGTTGTTCCATTACCTTCCCAGGGAGTGAGGTGAGGCTGACTGGCCTGTAGATTCCCACATCTTTCCTTTTTGCTCTTCTTGAAGATAAAAGTGGCACTTTGCTTTCTCCCTGTGTTCAGGAACCTCTCCCAGTCACCGTGACCTTTTAAAGATAATCAAGAGCAGCCTCACAATGCCATCAGCCAGCTTCCCCAACATTTGTGGGTGCAACCCATGGATTTACGCATATCCATTTTGTTTAAGTACTCCCTAACTTCATCCTCCACTACTAAGGGCATGTCTTCCTTGCTGCAGACTTTCTCAGTGGTCTCAGGGCCTCGGATTGCTGAAGGTTGGTATTAACAGTAAAGACTGAGGTGTAGAAGGCAATGAGCATCTTGTCCTTTTCTATGTCCTTTCTCAGCATGATTCCTGCCCCATTCAGCAAAGGAGCCACTTTTTCCTTATTCATCCTTCTTCTGTTCATGTACTTGTAGAAACCATCCTTGTTTTCTTTGACATCCCTTGCCAGATTTAGCTCCAGGTGGGCCTTGGCTTTTCTAACCCCATTCCTGCACAATCAATGTCTCCATGCTCTTCCTGGGTCACCTGTCCTCTGCCACCTCTTGTGCACTTCATTTTTATGTCTGAGTCAGTCAGGAATCATTCGGGCCTCCTGCCACATTTGCTTCATTTTCAGCTTGCTGAGACAAGTCACTCTTGAGCTTGGAGGAGCTGTTTCTTGAGCATCAATCAAGTCTCCTGGATCCATCTTCTTTCCAAGTCCATGCCTCATGAGGAGTCATTAGGGGTCACCAGACCAAAATGTAAAGCATACTACAAGTAATAATTAGTTCTTTGATTACCGGAAGTTTCCAGGAGTACCACTCTGATTAGATATTTTCATTAATGATAGACTTTCAAGGCACACATTCTCCTGAAATTGTTGATGCTGGAGCAGGAAAAACCATGGGGAATCACTGAATTCAGACAGTAATTTGCATTCATAGCTTTGTAAACTTGTTCTAACATAACTATTGTTGAGGTGGAAATGTTAAAAAAGAATCTATCTGGAGTCTTCTCACTGCTGTGCTCCAAATATAACACACATAAAAAGATCAAAATTAGGAGACTGTTTAACTGTTAGATGGATTATATTTGTTGAAGCTGGAATTATACTTGGTAATTGCATACCTCTAATACATATTCATGTGGGTTGCCTTGCAATTAAACTTTCCAAATTCAGTCAAATGGTAGTTTTGCTAAAATAGATTCATTTTTTTTGACTGTACTTGTAAAATCTTGTATATGCTCGCCCATCAGGAAAGCTTTCAGTTAATAAACAGACTGCAACCTACAATAACAGATCTTCTGTGCTGTAGAACATTCAAATGAAAAGTATTATCCTTACAGTCTTGATAAGGTCACATCTGTCAGGATAAATTGTTACTTTGTGCCAGTCTCTAAAGATTTCAATATACTTTCAGGTATAAAACAAGAATAGCCCTACATGAACATATCATAAATATAACTCAAATCTAATAAATATAAATTGTCCTTTTACTGCAAGGGATGACACCTAGTTTGAAGAAGAATTAATAAAAGATGAACTAAAAATCAATGTTGTTTTTTTTTTCTTTTTAATTTTATCTGACATGTAATGTTTGCCAGACTCGGGAGATTTTTTTCAGTGATGGGCTTTCAGAAGTGATATTTAGAATAGACAATTTATTGAGAAGAACTCACAGAGAATTCTTTTTTAAATCAGTCTCAAGGCTTCATATCATTAATGACAATGGCAAATACAGACAAAATTTGTATTTCTGGTTTTTTGGGGTATGTCAGTAACCACAAAATATAGCAATGAAAGTATCTGTCTGAACTATAAATGCTGTTGTGAAGACACTGTATTTTTAAATTTTCTGTTCAAGGACTTAAAGTTCTGTAAAAAATGTTACCTGAAGGGAGAGTCTATTGAGCAAAGGTGAGGGATTTGGATGTTCCCTTTTCAACGGCATTCATAAAAGTGAGTTATGCAAATCCCTCCCCAGTCAATAGTAGTTTTCCAACTAAGGCTCTCACATAGTGCTGTTAGGTCTGGCAATGCAGTAAGAGAAACAGGCAAAAGTACAAATTTCTGGATTTTAATAAATTGCATGGATCAGTACATGGGCTGAATGCCACTGGGGTTAATTTATCTTCTATCTTAGCAACTACTGGATGTATTAATAACATTGTGGGTTTTGCTCCATTCAACCAGCAAGATAGCTGATGCTGAGATTATATGAATTTAGATAGGAGAACTTGTTAAAAAAAGATGATAATAGTGACATTTTAAATCCAGACCAATAATGCATTACTACCTGTGCCGTATCTTGAACAGATCTGATGAAATGAGGATCTTATTGCTAGTTTTCTGGGATGACCTGAAAATTCAGTTGTGGTTTTACCATTTATGAATCGTGCAAACTGCTGCAAATTACTTTGGTAAAATCGTTAACCTCTCTGTTACCCTGGGCTCTGGAAGATGGTATCATTTTGCCTGTGTAATGTAGTAGCAATGAGCCTGTCACTATCAGTGGACATGTTACTGTAAAGAGTGAAAATATGTGATATTAGTAAGGTTTCCATTGCTTTTTCTGAGACTTTAAATAAGCACGCTAATGCAAGTAGCTGATATGAAATCTCAGAGGAAAAGCAAACTGAATGTTGTGCTTTTTCAGTCAGGACACATTTCCAACAGCTGCACTCCAACTCCACAGCTCGTGAGTGTTGGCTCTGGGAGCTCTCCGGCAGCATGAGTGCGAGCCCTGAGGAGGCACAAGGCAAGGGAATGTTTTTCAGTACGGAGACAGTCCTCTCCTGGCTGTGCCCTTAACACTAAGACTCCTGTTAGTTGCATCCTCTCTCAAAATTGTCTCCCTGTGTGTGTATCTCTGTAAGTACAGTAGTTTAAAAGAAACACAGTTAATACATACGAGTGTTCTGTATGTTTCCCTTTACAGTAGAAAACTGATGAATTTATGCATAGTCCCACTGTACCTCTGTTTACTTCATTTACCTGCTTGCTTCTGAAGGCAAACAGACATCCCTGTGTCTTTGTTGTTGAGCATGTTCTGTCCCTCATTTTTCCTTGCATTCCCATATCCCAGTTTTATGTTGTTCCTTCTACTTCCCTAGCCTTTTTTCCAGGTATAGAAAACATGTTTCTCTAGCACAGGGTTGTATTTCCTGGGCTGGCAAAAGCAGCCAAGCACCACTGCATGTGTAATTGCATGCTGCTTCTGTGTTTGTGTTGCATGCACACGTAGCAATATTTGTGTTTGCAAATCCAGAATATTAAAGAGTTGTATTTTGAGTAACTTCAGATCAGCTTAGTATCTTTTGGCACCCTGTGAATTGTTTCCATCTAGCATGTTAGAGAAAGCATGGCTACTTCTGACATGGAAGCTCCAGCTCTGAGGCAGTCGATAACACCTCCTTCTTTTCCTTCCTAGAAATTCCCAGTAGGGTGTTCATTGTTCGTGCTTGGGGTTGCAACAGCGTGTGAGCTTGGTTTTCTTTACTCCTTTTCTTTTTATTCCCACTGCTGTTCTTGCTGAGACTAGTAGCAAGATTGCTCCAGCAGGGTTTAAATTGAGTCCTTGGAGTGACCCCTTCTCTGTGGCACAATAACAGTGAGTAAAAGGCTGTAAGGCAAGATTGGCATGAGTTGGAAATGTAGATAAACCTCCCTCCCTGTTCCAGGACTAACAGAAGAAGAAAAAGGGGCTTCATTCTCAGAGGTGGGGCCAGATGTTGGGATGGGGAGTTGACATGTCCACAGCAGCTGGGAACAGCTTTGAGCTTGAGCACTGGGAGAATATAGCCTTGCTCTGAGGTGGGACTCCGTCCTCAGCAAGGGTGGGAGTCTCTTGGGCATTCCGTGGGCAGACACAAATGATAAGGTGGCTTCCTATGGTGATTTTGATGTCTTTTGATTCCTGCCACTTGCACCTGTGAACCTTCATGGAAAAGGGTAGACAGTAAAAAAACTGTTGTTATCCTGACATTCCCATGGCTCTTCTGGTTTCCTTTTTGTTTCCCCAATTCTGATCATTGGGCCTGGCCAAAGCAGCAGCATCTGCACTTGGCGATGGTAACTGTAGTTTCCTGGTCTCCTTTCCCCATTGCTTCCTCCCAGGCAGAACAGCCTTCCTCTTCACTGTCCTGGCCTCTCCATGACTAAGAAAGGCAGCACCGCTTCCCTCCTCACATTTGGTTGCGATGGTTTCAATCAGGAAAATTACTTGCAACCCTCTTCACAGTCCTGGTGACCCTGGGAGTTTTAGGTGTTCTGCATAACCAGGGTCTGGCTGTCAGCTCAGGGTCCTGAGTCCCTCCCTTGAGGACATCATGTAGCCTCCTAGCAGTGGAAGTTGCGGGGAGAGGTGTTCAGGACTTGGGAGACAAGCCACCACAGTGCCACCATCACCTTGGCACAGCCCCAAATGATCGAAGTGTTCACCACAGCAATGGATTGGTGGTGTGGGCACTGCTGTGATCCCTGGCTGACATTGGTCATTCCTCTGTGTTTCCCTTCCTGCCAGGCCACCTCCCTCATGCTGAGTTTTAATTTGCCTTCACTGAGACAGCATGTAGCCATGGTTGTGTTATTAAAGCTCTGCAAGAGGGCCCAGATGCTGGTCTTGAGATGTGTGCACAGCAGGAGGTCAGCAACAGGAAGAAAAATGAGACTGCAAAAAAAGACAAACACTGTTATAGTAGCTGCTGAATTTCTACCTGTCTGGGGCGGGGGTGTATTTGCCCCTGCTATTGCTCGGTCTGGTTTTCCCACACCCATAAGCTGTGGTGACAGTTATCTGCGGTACCATTACAGCCTTCACACATTCATCTAACATGTTCAAAAGCCAGGTTTGACTGGTGAGAAGGAAGATACAGCGTTTCTTTTTATGAGATGTTTTTGTTCATTTCTGGGACAGAGTCATTCAAAGAAAGGACAGCAATGTCCAAAGAGGGGAAAAAACAAGCCTGAAGATGCCAGGCAGACAACCCCTCTCGCACCTGCCTAATACCTTATTAATAAAGGCTCTTTGGCCACAAGTTAAACTGATTGTCTGAACTAGCAGAGTGTTAATAGCTGTGTCTATGCTGGATCGCCTGTCGAAAGAGATTGATAGTGTTCCTGGAGTGGTGGGAATCTTTGACAGTGTAAATTCACTTTTTGCAGCAGCTACAACACAAACAGTTGATGTGAACAGAAAACAGGGAGGGCAGCAAGGCTTGGACAGAGGTGATGCTTATGCCTTACAGAAGGTAAGAAAGTACCTTCAGAGAAACACAATGATTGTGCAGGAAGTGGATGTTCAATGGTAGCGAGATATTGTGGATACACAACACTTTTCCAGACAAAATGATGGCAGTAAAAATATCTTCACAGTAATAAATGCATTATAGAAACACATCTGAGTGGTGTGTCTGATGGGCAGAATGAGTTCTGCAATACTTGCGGCCATTAGAAGCAGTTTTAGCAGGGTCTACAGACCTCAGAAACTACAGGCAGACTGGGGCTAAAAAGTTTTCTAAAATAGCCTTCACACAAGCAGTTAAAGCAGGATAAAATTCACCCCTTTGCTCCTAACAATGAAAAAAGGTCTCCATTATAGAGTGTTGTACCAGTACGCTAGAAACAGAGATGTGGATATGTTTTAAAGCACACACCACCTCTTGGTATGTGTTGTTGAACTGTCAGAGGTAGATCTGCTGATGCGAACCCCCTTGATGTTGTGAGGCTCTGGAAAAATGTGTATGAGGATTGGCTTAAAAGCAAAGAAACTAGGCCTCTGCTGTGAAAGGCAGAGCACACATTGGTATCTAAAAGAGAAGTCTGATAAGATTAGAAGCAGACTTTCATGGCAAAATTTTCACAGCTGATGAAATAGCAGAGCAGATCAGATGCTTGTAAATGGCTTAAAAGTCTACAGTCTTGATTACTCGATGTGATCACAGTGGAAGGTCAACCAAGAGAAAGAAAAAGGGAGGGAGAGACGGAGGCCAGTCTCAGCATCTCTTTTCTAGAACAAGTGCTGAACAAATCCTAATATGTACAGGGTGGGAATGGGCTGCAGAGGGTGAGGGCAAACTGATGAATGGCAGCTATTAAAAGCTGGGACAAAGTGGGGACAGCATGTCAGCCAGGGTAAGAAGAGGCACAAGAACAGCAAGTTGAGTCAAGCCAAAACCAAGCTACAGGGTCCCCAGTCCATACAGAAATGGTAAGCCCGAGCAGAAAGTAAAATTCACAGTAACATGTACATGGTGACCCTGAGGAGAAGCCTCAAGGGAATGTCCAGAAAGGACAATGAGCAGAAGAAAAATGAAGTTTGGTCTGGCAAATAACAAACAGTCTGAGCACAAAACAATGTTGATTTGTTAGACCATATTTATTGTGAAAGCAACAAGAAAGCATCTTTGGGATGCACCCTCATTGTACACATTCTAGGTGACCACAGATATTGCAAAAACAGCACAGGCAGGTTCTCAGTGCTCAACAATCATAATTTTTATCCGATACAGAAGAGTGGTAGCCAGGGTGGAGTTCATAAAAGCAATGAATGTTTTGGTAAGTTTTTAGTTGGTTCAGTTCTTGAGTTGCAGGTCTGTGCAGCTAGCATGTGTGAGAGTTTAAAATGCCCTAAACACATTGTGGGCCTGGGAAACATTTAGACAAATAAAACAGCCTTTGCTATTAAAAAGTAAATGCATTGTCCACTTGTAATTTAGTGTGAGAGGTGTAAAGCCTATGTGGAAAAGCCTCACAAATGTTAAGGCTGGAATGCAGTTAGTGTCATGGAGATATCTTGACTATAAAACTAAATTAGTGTCTCATGACCAAGATAAAAAGGCAGAAAATGGGGAAAGGCTATGTTTTTTATAATAAGGAATGTATGCAGGAAAGTGGGACACCTTTTATCTCAGCAGTTAGCACCAGGAGCTAGCTGAAAGGGTAGAAAGAAAAGTCAAAGAAGACAGAATGCAGAGAAGACTATTGTCTCATGGACTGAATTCAGCTCTTTAAGGACACAAAGTTTCTAGGCTATTTACAGAGTATAATGTGAGAAACTGTGAGGGCTATTGTTTTGTCAGTCAGCTTCTGTAAGAAAAAATGGACATGCAATTACTTACCCAAGGTGGCAGAGTCATGTGTATAGAAGTCCTCAGCCTGAGTATATATTTCATAGACTCTCCAATTTTTTTACCTGTGAAACTAAGCAGCCTTCTCCAAACATAGGGACCTGATGCTTGCAAAGATTATTTTCCCCATTTTCTTCACACTGCTGAAAATCAAAATTCTGCAGGGCATCTTCCATATGAGATGGACAACATGCTGCTAGAGGAGAAAAAGCAGCTATTGGCACGCCAGAGCGCAAACAAAAGGAAAATCTTTGCAATGCAAAAATTACTATTATTCCTGCCAGCAAAGTGTGAAAATGTTAAGGGTGGCCTCTTGGTTATGCTGGAAGGAGCTTCTGATGACTTGTTGCATGTTTCCTGAGGAAGATAGTGATGACAATATGACCATGGATCACTGTATAGTTCCCTTGCAGGCTATTACACTGGCTGGTACTTGTATGGCTATTTATGTTCCTCAGGCCGAAGACTGTTGGTCTCCTACCACTGAAAGACTAACTCCAGAAGAAAAGGATTTAGAAACCCTTTATTCAGTGGGGTGATCATCATACACCTGTTGTGAAAAGGAAAATACCCAAATCCATCAAGAATTACAAGGTTCTAGATCTCAAACACTTAGATGATTGATGATCAAATATTTCTCAGATAACTATGTGGTGCTTGGTAGCATATCAGGGTGGCCCTCGGAAGGGTTTTCCAAATCCTCAGAAAGCCTGAAGGGCTATCTATTTAGGTTAGTTCCAGAGCATCTCTGGATCCTAGCTCTTTTTAAACTCCAGAGACACATCAACATAGCAATTGTTCTCTTCCCAGTCATCTAGATAAGATGTTACTGCTCTTCCCCATTCTCAGATCCAGCCAGTGTGAAGCTTGGTGCAAATTCCCAGTAGACATACACTCTCTGCACAGACATAGATGGCCACAGATCTGTATAGACAAGAGAACAGTTCCTTTGCAGGCACCCACATAAGCACAAACACCACTCATTTAAACATGAGTAATACAAATGGCCTCACCTTGCTCTTACTCACCCGTTAATAAGGCCTGAAATTCACTAGCTGGATCTCATGGATACACATGCACCCACAGGCATACACACACAAGCTCACATCGATGTCTCCAGTAGCTGGCTCTCAGACCCGTGCTATCTCCACTGCCTGGGTCCTGGATTTCTGATGTCTCTTGTAGCTTGCCCCTAAATCCACATTCTACCCCTTAACCATCTCCCAGCTGCACTGGCTAACTGGTCCAGCTCCAAGCGTACTGGTAGATCACACCTGCACATGCTCACACACATACAGAGTGTAGGGAACACACACACAAAATAGTTCAAAAGAAGATTAATAAGATGGTAAGACCTATGGTGATCAAGTGCAGGGCTTGACTGATTGACCCCTTTTATGTATCTTTTGTCTTTTCCTGCTGTTGCTCCTCTCTGTTCCACCCTGATCCTTTGCTTCCTTTAACTTTAATCTCTCCTCCAGAAGTCCCATAATGCTTTGTACATTCTCATACTCCCCTTAAGACATAGAACAGTAAGCTTTATATAGTCCCAGAATCTCCCAAAATATGACATAAGTTTGTTTCTTCTTATGTGACCCTTACCAATAGCCTATAATAATCTTGTTTCCCTCTTCCTACCAATTAACAAGCGTTGGCTGAACCCCTTCAAAGTCACACACAAGTGATTCCCGCAACAGAGGACTGATCGGTGTTTTCTGGTCTTCTTACAGTCTTCACTACCCACTGTCAGGGTCTGTGTATCTGAGCATTTCCTGTTCTTGTCTTTGTATGCTGCACACAGCCTTTAGTCAGATACACTCACTCTGACCCTTGCAGAACATGCAGCTTTCAAAACTGCAGCCAACGATGCAGACTGCCTCATGGGAAACGCAAAATAGAACTGGGTGTCCATGAGGGGCAGGCAGGAGAAGAAATGTGGGAAAATGGCTAGCTATAGCCAGGAATCATGGCAGTACCCACACGGCCATCCCATAAAGGCAGTGCCCGCATCTTCTCCATCACAGTGAGGTCTCCTTTCCCCTTTCCCTTTCCCTTTCCCTTTCCCTTTCCCTTTCCCTTTCCCTTTCCCTTTCCCTTTCCCTTTCCCTTTCCCTTTCCCTTTCTAGAAGACTGTGACTAAATGTAGTTTGTCTCGACATTGTCGTTGCACCCCCACTCCCTGACCTTAACATCCGGCCTCGGAAGACAGCACCCTCGTGGCCTGCAGAGAAATATCTCTGTGCGCTTGCGCAAGGGCCAGGGTGTGAAAAAGGCAGACGACGGCTCCTTGAGGAGACAGCACGTATAGCACGAACTGCATGTACACAATGGCAATCTGCGCATGAGCGTGGGACCCCTATAAAAGGAGCGCATGCGCTCCGGTGAGGGGCTTTTTTCTCCTTCTTCCTCTTCTCCTCATGTATCTCCTGGAACCTGCTTCAACAAAGCCTGCAATGCTTGGAAATCATAGACGGAGCTAACGGAGCATCACCGGACTTGGAGTGGTGGTAGCTGGATTCCCTCCCTGACTTGAACCCTCTCTCTCTCTCCCTCTCTCTCTCTTTCTCTCGCTTTCTTCCCTTTGCTCTTCCCCACTCTCCTGGTTACCTCTCTATATGGTTCTTCTCGCACTGTTCATTGAAAAATAAAGCTGAAAGTTTGTACGACATTTGACTTAGTTCAGTGTCTTAATCTCATCCCTGGGATCGTAATGAAAGCTCCTTGACATTGGATCGGGACACCCTTTCCATTTCCCTTTTCCTGCCAAGACTCCAGCAGCTTGGGCAGGGAGAGGAAAGAAGGCTGAGGATAGGTGCACAAGCTCCACTTTCCCCTTCTTGGATTTCTCCTGGGCCAGAGGAAATCCCTGGAGGGGCTGTCAGGTTTCCCAGACGGACCCTTGAGTGAATGTTGTGCAGCTGGCACACATACTGAGACCAGGGACTGGTGAGTGGTGGTCCTCCAGTGGCTGAGGTCTGAGAGGCTGATGGCACCCCTGCTGCCCCTGTGCTCCTCCCAGGCAAGGGCAGAAGGGGAAAGGGAAAGACATGCCATGGAGACAGAGACCCATTGCCATGCTGTTTTCTGTGTTCCTCCTGTGCTTTGGCTGAGGTTCTTGCTCCTGTCTCTGCCCATCCCCACACTCCGAGCTGTGGAGCCCATGGTTGAGTCAATGGACCAATTATATCACTTAAGTGATTCAGCCAGCTGTGACTTTAAACATATTACACAAATCTGTAATAATAATCACATTTGTACTGTGATTCAGCTATGTATTGCAATTGCTATACTCTGCTAAGAGCAATTTGTACTTGTGATTTACATTCGTTGCTTGATCAGTCTGCTAAATCAAAATCCTGTGTAACATTACTTCAGATAAGTAAGTCTGATATTGAAGATTAAATCCTCCACATGTGTAATATCAAAAAGCATCTGGTCAGCGAGCGTTGGACTCCAACATTAGTTGGTGTCATGAAGAGGATATCCCTGAGGTTTAATGTTACCAGTTATTGTACTAACAATTTGGCAATAACAGCATTTCTGATTTAGCATTATAGCTTAAAAAAAAAAAAAGTACCTAATAGAGGTTATTTTTGTTGTGATTAAGGAAGGCTAGTGACAAGACTGTTTAAAATAGAGGATTAATATTTGCAAAGAAGAATGTTGTATGATCACATATCACAGAGGAATTGAAGAAATGAAAAGGTTCGAACAAGTTGAAGTAGGAAAAGGGAAAAGCAGGCTTGTGTTGGCTGCTAGGAAGTTGCTTGCAGCAGTAGTGGAGAAGTTAGAAGAGTAAGATTATGTAAGATTAACATGTCATATAAAATATGACATACATAGCTAGAAAATCAGAACAGACTGTTAGAATGAAAAGTACAGCACGAGATCACAGCCAGTGCCCACATACCCAGGGATCACCTACGACGGTTTAGTGAAATAGAGCTTGTTACAGAGATGGCCACTACATATACTGAGAATGATGAATGGTGAGGAGGTATCTGGTTTGATCTCAGTTCTCCCAGTCATCCTCACAGTGATAATTCAGGTGACTTGTGAGAAAAAAAAAAGGTGAAAGAGGTTGCTTCCATGATAAAAATCAAACAGTACTGGATGCCCACCCTCAGACAACTGCAAAATCCTTGGAGATAACCAACCTCCAAATAAAGTTTTCAGCTAAGACCAGGGAATACACCTCTAGAATTGATGGTCAGTTTATGGGGAAAAGGAGCAAATCAGACACCCTCACTGTGGATGAGGCTCAAAATTTAGTATTAGTACCGCCCACAATCCTACAGACCCGACCCACAACAGGCTGCCTCACTGTGTGGGTCTGCTGTCCACCGCCAGGCAGCTCCCCCCAGCAAGAGGATGCAGGGCGGAAATATTACCCTCAAAATCTTGCTTATAGACAAAAATTAAACATCTAAATTGCATCACTTTCTTCATTTTCACTGATTTCTTAGCAAGCTCTTGCTCTTACTTGTAGGATGAATATACTTTCATTATTTTCACCTTAAGTTACAGCCCTAGGTGTCTGTGATTTTTAGATATTTGTGGAAATGGCTGGTTGGACCTTTTTTAGTGTCTGTGAGGAGTTGAGGCCAATGTGATCATGCTGTCTGTGCATGTATACATGTCTGTTTGTCCCCACTGGATGATTTCAACAGAGAGATTATCAAAGTCATCAGGTTCAGGCACATTTCTCAGAAACAGATGAGTAGGCAGAAGAGAAAAAGCACTCCCTAAGAGCAAAAGGTTAGGAAACTGTTCTTTATTAGATGTCAGAGAGTCCACATAGGCAATTGCCATCAGAAATAAAGTTTCAAGATAACTACTTCTTAAAGAACTCCATTCTGATTAATTCCTTTTTTTTCCCTTTCAACATATAATTGAATGATTTTGAATTTTCCTCATATATTTTCCTCAATCCTAACCAGTGTAAGCCTACTGCTACCAAACCAATGTCTTCTTATTTTTATTGCTCTGTCCTGTTCCTTAACACTTATTACAGGGTTACCAAGTAGTCACAGACACAGACATTTGGGTTTACTTTCTCAGGGACAAAGACTAGATATTTTTGGCTTTAGAAGTCCCTCATACTCCTGTTTTCACTGAAGTCCAGCCGCACATGTGGGGGTTGCCATGTTGCACGAGCCCTTCTTCCTCTTCATGGAGGCAAGTATTATTTGTTTCTGCTGGCAGTAAAAGGCTTAGCAAGTCCTGTTGAGGATTTATTCCTCACAGCCCTAGTAAACAGACAGCATGTTCAGAAATCTTTACTGTCCCTCTGTTTCATTTCCAGGACAAATTTCTGGGCCAGCACTCCCCATTCTCAGCTCGCTCATATTGGAGTTCAGTTTGGGAAAGGAGGAGCAAATCAACTCTTAGCTACGCAATTCTGTCTTTGCACTTCCCCACTGATTGTTTTTTTCTTGATCTGTGCTGAACTTTCTGGAAATCTAACTTGTTTTAAAATGTACTTAAGCCCAGAGAGTTTGTCTTCAGATTCCCTAGTTCTTTCTTTCACTTCATTTACCTGTTCTTAATTTCGTTTGAGTCAGTTTAAGAATTGAACTTTGAACCTGTTAGCTGGTGAAGAAACTCCATATACTTTATTCACTGTCTTCTTATCTGAGGATGCTTCACCATTAAACTTCCGAAGAAGACAATATGGCTATTTTGGAATCTAGTTCTTTCCTTTGGAAGAATAGAGATTTTTCATAGACTTTTATTTGACACATTTAAATTTAACGTGCTTTCTTGTAAATTGATCTCATTCCTTTCCATTTTAACGTCTATTTAATATCTAAAACACCTTATTTGATACCAAAGCCTGCTTGTTCTTTTTGCAGTGTACCTCATTGGCTGATATAGGAGATGTGTACACTAGCATTTTGCTAGATTTTTTGCCTTGCTGCCAAATGACAAATAGCTTTACAGGAAATATTAATCCCCTTTTGATTGTAGATGACATAAAATTGAATGTCTTATTGGTAATGAATGAATACATTTGCTCTTGTGCTTCTTAAATGTCAGTGTTCTGGTACCACTGGAACTGGAAGGAATTTGCATGAAGGTGAAAGACCTAATTGCTGTTGTGCACGTGCACAAGTACAACCACAAAGTGAGTGAATTGTACTTACTTTTCCAGGGACTGAATTTGTTTCAGTGGGAAAACTGTATACAAAAAGTAATGTAACCACATAGTAATCCTAGCTGTAGGCATGCCCAGAAACACAAACCTAAATTGAAAGGCAAACAGAAAACTTTTTCTAGATGTGCTGACTGCTTCTATCATTTAAGTGCATGGGTCCAGAACTGCAGTCAGTAATACTGGTTTTTGCTGCACACTTTCATCATGGATACTGCATATTTACAGCTACCATTTTGTAAAGTAATCTGTGCAGAGTAATTTTGAAGCTATCAAGTGTATTTTTACAGGAATCAGAAACAACAGTAAGAGAAAACTTGGGGAAATCCTTGATAGCTCCTTCAGAATATCCTTCAGTTACTTGGGAAACTGCATCTGGTGATGTGCAGGAAGTTCCAAGCTTTCAGTGTTGATTTCAAAGTTTATTAGACAGAAAGCTTGACAATAGATGGGTAGGAGAGAAAACTGGCCACGCAGTACTCCTGTGGCTGTTACCGTGTCAAAGTTGTCTCCCTCTTGTCTGTGTATGATTTTGCTCAGGGACCAGCCTGTGAGGCTGGGTACCGCTCTTTAAACCTGGCTATGCAGAAAACAGCTGGAAGGCTGCCATCACTTTCAGTGGAGTCAGACTTTCACCCCCACTGTTTTATTGCAAAAGCCAACATATGCATAAAAAACCGATCTCACTAGTCTCTTGGACCCTTGGGGAGGAATGTAATAATAAAAACTAAGACAAGCCAAGATATGCATCACTGAAGCATCCAAGTGCAAAGTACAACATAACACTAGTCAGGGAAGTCTTTTTAGGCCTATCCTCTGATCTGAAAGGAGAAGAGTTCAGCTGCACTCATTTAATTTCTTTGAAATATGCATCTGGCTCTATGCCTAGGTTTGCCCACTTGCACAAGATACAGCCTTTAGTGTTTCTGTCTTTGAGATTTGCTTTAGGCTTCTTTCAAATGTGAGAAAGGTGAAAACTCTAGGTTGTGGTCTCACTTCTGAATGTGAGCACATCACACTGTAACGTGGGTGGCCCTGACCCGGGCATGGCTGCCACTGCAACATTTCACTGCTGGTTGCACCTGTCAGAAGCCATAAACAAAAATCACATTGGATGGAGACTGCTGCTTTTATCCATCCTGTTGTGGTAAGGGATAATAAAAGGGCATGGTCCGTGTGGCAAGAGCATGCACCTTACCCAGCAGCAGATAGTGTAAATGACAGAAGCTTTAGTGGAATGCTAAGTCATATGCATACATCAGAGATTGTAAGAACAACCAAAAAAAAAGAAAGCGGGCAACCAGTTGAAAACAAAAATCAAATATATGATATATAGGACAGTAGTTCTGTTGAAGAGGCAGCTGCCTTATTCAGCAGCAAAAACATTGGAATTTTGCATCCAATCTCAAATCTTGTTGGAGGTCAAACAAAGTTCTAAGGGAAACCAGTTACCCACAGTCCAGTAATTGTCTTCATCTGAGCTTTTCCAGTGGTTATGTGAAATGACTAATTTTCAGGTCTGCCCCTATTTTTTTCTTCTAGTAACCCCCACCTCACCCTGCAGATTGTCTGTTTGCTGAAGAAAATGGAGTAGTTAATTACAGAGATGATCAACAGTGTCAAGCAGGAGTGACAAAATCAGTGGTGCCTGTCAGAAATGGCGATGATTCCATGATAACATGTGGCTGATAGGCTATGTGATTATAATTTCCATCTACTTGTGGCCAAGATAGAAGGAAACGAAGACTTGAGAAAAGAGGGACTCTCCCTAGGAAACACGTTGACTTGCTGCATGTGACATCCTGTGGAAGACTCGGTGACAACCAGATTCTTACACCATCTGTGTATATTATTTATGGAATAGCATAGCATAGCATAGCATAGAGTAGTGTAGTGTAGCGTAGAATAGAATAGAATAGAATAGAATAGAATAGAATAGAATAGAATAGAATAGAATAGAATAGAATAGAATAGAATAGAATAGAATCTTTTCACTCGGAAGGAACCTACAATGATCATCTAATCAAACTGAGGAAAAACTCTGTTTTGATGTATACTGTAGTGAATCATTCATCTTACATAGGACTTTGGTGGCAAATGGAAAGAGACATATGTTAGTATATTATAACATAAATGAACCTCAATTTAGTTTAAGAACTGGAAGGTGTATGCAGATTTAGGACCCTTCAACACTTGCATGGCTATACGCCCTATACAAAGACCTAATGAGCAGTACACTCAGTCCTTTCTTGTCTTTGAGGGCTTCAGTCATTCCGTTGCCACTCTGTAATGAACAGCACAATAGAAATATATATTTATTTACCAAAGATGAGTGTCCAGAGTTAATTAGGTATTGTAAAGTCAGCAAATTTGAAAATTGTGACGTAAGTTCTGTGCATTATAACTTTTAAATAATTTAATGAAGAGGAGTCTGGCTTTACTTTCAAACATAAAAGTCCTGTCAATAGGTGAATTAGAGAAACAAAAACTGAATTTCTACATTTACAGATCTCTGGCACTTTCCAAATATTAATTTGGAATTTATTTTTTTGTTTTCTTCTGCTATTATTTGGCAATTGTTCATTTATTTTCCAATGCCAATGTCTGCTAACATTTGAAAAATAAAGAGTATTGACTATGGCTGTTTTCTGAGAAGGCAAGTTAAGTTTATTATAGTGGAAAGTCTTGTGTCTTTTTAACAATTGACTGATAAAAGGAGCAGAAAACTCATGATTTTCAGAGCTGTCAACTGTTTTTCCAATGGTTTAATTTTCTCTGCCCTTCAGGTCTGCCCTACATTTCTGCGGAGTCACCTGGTGCTGCCGTGGCAATGAGTTGAGCTTGAGCTCACATCAGCTGATGGTGCTTGACAGCAGAACCGTACCTGGTGGTCTCAGGTGGTGTCAAGCATCTACAAAGTGTTTCTTAAGTCTGGTGTATCCTATCTCTGGAATGAATGCTATAAAAACTTTTTTGTAAAAATATTGTTCGGGAGTTTAATTGACCTGTAACAGTGTGTATCTGTTATTGTATGTGTACATGTATCATGTATCATGTGTATATGAATCATATGTCTTTATATGTTAATTTAAAAGATGTGTAGATGCAGTGCTGAGGGACATGGTTTCGTGGTAAGTTGGCAGTGCTAGGCTCACGGTTGGACTACAGGTCTCCTCCAACCAAAATGATTCCATGATTGTCTCTTCTTTTTTGTTGTTGTTGTGGTGGTGGTGGTGGTGGGGGTTTTGTTTATTTGTTTGTTTTTGTTTTTGTTTTTTGTTAAATTACTGTACTGTAGTTCCCTACAGGTATCCATCATCGGGCTGAAGTGTTTGAGATCCTGTGCATTTGCTGCTAAAATCAAAAAGACAAAGGTGAAAAGACCATAAAAGCAACCAGAATATGAATACAGGGAATTCAACAAAAAATCTTTTACCTGCTGATTTGGGACTGCTGTTTGACTCTAAAATATTCAGTTAATAAATCTTTCCCAGTCCTTCCTAATAAATTCTTCCCAATGTGCTTACATAGTTCCAGCAAAGGAAATGATGTACTTCTATTCAAGAGAACAAAAAAGTGTTTACTACCCGTAAGTATAAAAATATAAAATAAGTCTATCAAACCTACTTTTTAGTACATATTAACCAAAGAGAGGCAATGGACTCTTGGCAATGCCAATTAAATAAATTAAGTTAGGTAGAATCATATTCCAGCATTTGATCTCTGACTGCAAGTCTCAGGATGAAGGATCAGATGTAGAATTAGCATGCATAAATTTCTCTCCCTCATTTTTGTAAAGTAAAGACAGGCGTATTCCAAAAGGGATTATCAACCCCAAAAGTTAAAGAAGCATCTCTGACCATTGCAGGCTTTGCAGTAATGATGTGGACCACTGGGCAAAACTAACAACTATAGCCTGAATGGTGTTACCCTGGAAAGCATCTGCCTTTATTTGCTATTAGATACAGTGGCATCCTTACAAAAGTAGGTGATAGTTTTGCCACCTGTTTTTGGAGAACTTCCTTCAACAACACCAGAGCTACACATCACTTCTGCCTTTTTTATTGCTGAATGAGGGGTAATTTTATAGCACTGCCCAGTTTTGTCCACTTAGTGTTGGTGTGATTGTATAGTCAGTACCCATTGCTGCTTGCACTGACATCTTCACTGGTACAGCTCAGGAAAGCAGGATGATGATGCTTCTTTAACTGGCTTTCAGTATTACTGTTGGGTTTGACTCTCCATTTCCATTGGGTATTTCTAGTACACTGGTGGGATGTTTTGCACTCTGTGTATCTGCAAGACAGAATTACCTTTCCAGAAGTTAATAAAATAAGTTTGCACTCTTTGGTTTTTTAATGGACTTCAGGAAAGTGAATCCATCAGTGGTTTGCAATGATGATTAGAAATCATCAAGCCTTATGCATTGGTGTGTATTTCCTTAAGACATTAAATTTATTTCAGCACACAGTTAAATCCCAACCTCTACTATGACTGTGAAGGTTAGGAAATGACTGACCAAAGTAATATTTCTTTTTAAGGTTCTGGTGACATTTCAGAATGACTCTAGAGCACAGGGAAATAACATTGGGTATTACGTGGGGTGAAATATCCTGTCATTTGTACGAGAACAAACTTTCCAGTACTAGTCAGGCACTCAGGTCTACATGAGAAGTACACTGCTGTCACCAAAAATAAAAATAATATTAAGCAAAATCTTCACAGAGTAAATGTAGTATTTTTAAAATTTCACTGAACTTTGCTAAGGATGAGTTTGTTTTAATGTAACCTGAGTTAAGAACCCTTCATGCAGCAGCATCTGTGATTTTCCTCTCCCTGGGGGGTAGCTAGGATTGGCTGACAGCAGCATACTAAAATTGTTAATCCTTCCCTGTCCTGTGTCAACGTTGTTCACATGCACACAAGCATACCATGAACATGTGCAATAGTTGGCAGAGATTGTGTGGTAAGAGACTGATTGCTGGAAGAAATTGCTGAGCAACACTATCCTATAGCCAAAAGATATCCCAGACAAACTTTCTCTGAAGACAAGATATCATGCAGTCAAAAAACTCTTGGAGCAAAGACCAGCAAATAGTGTAAATACTAAATAAGATACAAGTTACACACGGGGCCTTATTTTGAAAAAAACTTCCTGTGAAAGTAGGAAATGTCTAATTTGCAATAGCTTCTTTGTTAAAGAATGTGCTGTAGAGAACTGTGCACTTTTGGGTCATAAAATAATAAGCCTCTGTAGACATTTCTACACCCTATTTGTCAAAGGACTCCATAAAGCATGTAAGATCCAGTGAAGACTGCTCTTGGCTACAATTTTTTTTCATTTAATTCCTAATATTGTAAGGAAAGGGATATTTTATTCCTGGTTTCATTTGGGTTTGGATGTGGTTTACTGGAGGCACCACCTTTTCTTCCATCCTTTCTTTGGGTTCTCTGTGGAATGTGTTGAAATCTGCTTTTGAGACTCATAAATATGAACCCCCTTTTTCTTTAATTTAATCTGAGGTCAAGCTCCAGATTTTCAGTCTGACCAAGGAAAAGCCCCACAGACCTTCTCTTTTATACCAACATCCGTGCTCTGTCAACCTCACCACCAGGATAAATGAAAATGTTCTGCTAAGTCTTTGAAATCATACCCTGTTTGAAATAGCTTAGGAGTAACCCTTTCATCTTCTCTAGTAGTGAGGAACAGAGATGCACTGCTGAGGTCGCTGAATGGCCTGTCCAGTGTTTCAGTGTCCACCACCGGACCTTAGCTGTAGGTTCAAGGGCTAGATAAAAAGAAAAACTCAAAATACGAGGATGACTTTGTGGTGAACTAGATGTCACTGTAATGGACTCAGAACTGAGGGCCCTGGTGGTGACAGTGTAGGACAAGGGAGCAGCAGGGAACTGAGCATGATTTCTGCTGTGGCCACTTTGAAAACAGTATACAGAAGAAGAGCATGCAGGGAAGAGGAGAGACATCCACAGGGAAAGGGAGTCACCAAGATACTTGCAGGGTGCTCAGACAAAAGATCAAATTCACGTATGGTATGTTTGAGGGGCTTTTTCCTACAGCTCTGTTCTGTCTGAAGTAAAAATGTACCTCTGGATCACTGGTATTGCTGATCACTCTTTCCAACTTTTAGTCAAGGAGCTCAGTGCACTCTGCAATTATTGAATAAAGCTCTAGAAAAGTCATTGGGTGGGGTGAATATGTAGACGAGGCTTATCTGTGCTTTACAAAGTGGAAAACCTGAGTGTTTTGAGTCAATGACTCACTGACAATATAACCCTAAGCTCCATCTTTTCTAGGCATAAGCATGTTTTTTTGTTATTATTGTCTTCTCAAATACAAATCACCAAAGCTGTTTCAAAAGGAAGCAGCAGTCCCTGTACTCATGGGGAAATCAACAATGTGTTTTTACAAAACACAAAAGTATGACAGAGGAGAATTAGAAAATGTCAATGCCAGGGCACCGCAGGGGCCAAAGGATGGTGGGTGTCAGGATTGTCGGGGTCTCCCCCCAGAGTGGCAGGGCAGGACCTGGCAGCCAGGACCATCCCACTGCCCCATCCAGGGAGCAGGGCAGGTGGTGGTGCACCAGGGGCAGTCCCAGGCATCAGGGACCTCCATGCCAGGGGTTTGACAGGAGTTCCGGGGAGGATAGGCAGGGACATCTATGGGTGCCCATCAAATAGTCATCCTGTTATGCTGACCATGCTTTAAAGAATTATATTTTTTTTTAAATGAATGCTCCATTTTTACTTTTGTCTCAAAGTGATGGGGGCTTTCAGAGACATGATCTAGTACAGTAACTTGAAGATGAAAAATTATGTTTCTTGTCTTGTCAAATGAAAGATTTCATTTGCCTGAAATGGAACAAAACATTTCGTCTTGAGTCAACAAAATAGTTTGTGTTGACACAAATCAATTTTTTTGTTTTAATTTTTTGGTTCAGCTAAAATACCCAAAAAATCCATTATTCATAGTGCTCTAGTTTTTCTCCTCTGCCTGCCAAACTACAGAGCTGATGACATTTGTAATAATTTCAGTGAAATTATATAACACATTCTGGCATACTGGAGCTCTGCCATTTATTTATGGCTTGCTTTCATTACTGACCTTGGCCAGACTGGAATTACCAACTGAAAGCACAATGTTTACCATCTCTTGATTTATCCAGCCTTCAAATCAGAAGATTTGTGCTGAGCTGTTGAATCATCTGAATAGAATAACAAAACTGAAACACAAATGAACTTAACTTTGGGGTTTTTTTTAGTACTTTTATTCATATTATGATAGTGTTTAGGAGTCCAAATAATGAAGCAAGTATCCATAATACCTGCCTCTGGCAGCATAGTGCCTAAATCTAGTATTTGCCACTCAAACTGATGCTCTGGAACTTTTCAAGTCATTAGCAAAATAACAGGATATAATTATACAGTCACTTGTATGGTTCCCAGTATTGCTGCAGAAATTGTACTGAGTGGTTTTGAAATTTGCTGTCCAGACTATTGGACTGAAGAATACTTATCCTTAAAGTCATGCATTATTTATTTGTTTATATTATATTTAAATCAAAATACATGCATATATGTGCCAACCAGTTTCAAAGTTTTCTGAGTTAACAAATCCCAGGATTTAAATACGATTAGGTAGTATTAGGGCCCCAGTATTGGAAAAATATTCACAAGCTCTTTTTCTGCTAGCATCAGGCCAGCTAACCTGGGATCTACTGCAGTGCCATTTTAAACCAATTCAAGCGTTTCCACTGGGCTGAACCAGAGCAGAATAAAGCCTTCCAGAAGCCCTGTCTTGATTTAAGATTCAGGTCCTGCAAGCTTTACATATGAGATTAAATCAGGGGATTTTTTCTTTCTGATTAGAAGCAGCAGTCTTGAGACTTTGACACCAACTTCTAAGAACAAGACAAGAAGAGTGAAAAGATTTCTACCATGTTGTAAAAAAGCATGTACACTGACATCTCTTTTTGGGTATAAACACATCAACCAAAATGAAGAGCTCAAGGGAATTTGAAGATTGCTCTTTGGCAATCTTCGCTTTGATTTGAAGTTTCAAGTGAAACATTCCTTCTGTGGTATGAAAGGGTTAAGAAAGAAAATTTTGTCTTTAACCTGCATTTAATGTTTAAGAACAGTTTTAAAAACAGGTGAGGAAGTTGTCTCAGTGGGTATTCTCACAGTCAGCATGAAAAATTTAATACACTTATATTCATATTCCAGTGCTTCACAATCTCATCTCTGTATCATAATGAGATTGTGAAGTCACCAGGTGACTGATTATGATTAGAAAGATGTATGTAATGCTGTTTTGTTTGAAAAAAAAAAAAACAAAAAACCAAAGCTTCTCAAAGTGTTAATACAGCACTGCAAAATCGTTTCCTATTTGAGTGTGGCCTACCCTAGCCCTAACAATAAAGAGCAACCCACATGAAAGTGATAGCAGTTAGCTTGCTGCTGAAGGGAAAATGGTATTATTTCTGACACCAGTTGTATGGGAGCTCACTGTCAGAGATTTGTAAACCAATTTAAATCTTGCTTTCAAATTGGTTTAACAGTCAAGAGAAAAACAGGACTGTTTAATATTTAAACAAAATGTTTGATGTTTGAAAAGTAAAATTCTTTTTCTGTGTGGTAAAATAGGTGGAAGAATTGTTTAGAGCAGTTTAGGGAGCAATAATAAGAAGTAATGGGGTAAAATCCAGTGAAAGAAGAACAGGGGATGAAATTAGACAAAATGTGTAACTGTGGTTAATCAGAACATGAAATAGCTTCTGAAGAGTGGAGGAGAAACAGGAGCGCTGGGGTTCATCACATTTAGGCTAGATACAATAGCTGGAGATGTTCTGTACAGTCTAATTCTGTCTGAATTGTAAGAGGAATAGACTTGACATACTATTTAGCAACTTTGGGGCTTGTTTCATGCCTTTGAAGTTTGACTTCAGTCCCAGGAGCAACACATGTTTCTGCAACATTGGCAATTTGGTAAACTGGGAAGATTTTTCTCTTCCAAATGCTCTGTGTTCATGCAGATGGTGCCAACATTACAGAGAAGTCCTTAGCACTGTCCAAGCCTTAGACTAGGTAAGGTATTTAATGCTTGTTACTACTTAAAGGTTCAGGATGAGATTTTCAAAACAGTATAGCCCCAGAATTTCAAAGGAAATTTAATATTTGGATTCCCAGGACTGTGTTGAAAATCTCTTTTTAAGTGGAACAGTGACAGTGACAAGTGGCCCTGGCCAACTACAAAGCTCAGGCTGAACTGTGTCCTCTGATGCACTTGCAAATATCAAAAGTCTACCCTTGTCCACTAAATCTCTTCCTTTGTGTGGGGCAATGACATAACTAAATCTCAAAAAGATGTCTTAGCACGCAGTTTGGTAATCTGGGTGACTGAATAAGCAACTACCAGGTATATCCTTCTGCATCAGCAAATACTGACATTCTCTCTTTCTCACCATGGTGGATTTTAATCCATCATGGCCGTTTTGCCTTGCAGAAACCTGTGCGGTCATTCAGGGTCTTCAGTCCATAGCATTGGCATCTTAAAAAATTATCTTAATGGGTCTGGTTCATTGAATACTCTGACATCAGGGTTTGGTTTGTGTTTTTTTTTAATGGTCATACACGAATTTCTCAGGAGTGCTTCTAGCTGACCTGGGGCTCATGCAGAACACGGAACATTTTTTCACTCTTTTGCTGTTCCTTTTCAAGTTTGTGACGAGCTCTCAACAGGATGATTTACAAGTGGTTTGATTTTGTTTTCTTTAATTTTTTGTTTTGTTTTCCAAACATGTACAACATTGCAGAAACTTGGCTCTGGCCTTAATTGCTACCACTTAATATACTCAAATGTGCTGTCTTCCACACAGGACATTAGAAAAAAAGGTATTACATATGCTGTAAATGGTGCTTTCAAGGATCACAATAGGTTCTTATTATTTTTACTCCTCCACTGGACCTTTTGTACCATCCATACATATTTTCAGCTTTTCATGGCAGAGTCCTGTTTTGCCACGCTATTCACAGCTCAGCAAATCACTTAAGCAGGAGTTCTCCTTTCAAGGCGGAGGGTTCTCTGTAACCAAATTTAAGCATTTGCTTTGTTAATGATTGCGAAATCTTGCATGATAAATAATACGTTCCATTAGTTTTTCACTATTCTTGGAATCCTTGCTTGGGATACTATTTTGCTATAGGTGAAAATGAAGACACCAACATTTTCAAGCCTTGTAGTGGTGATTAGTAGCTTTTCTTGTCACTGTGAAATGCCCCAATTTTCTCTTTAAGTATATTACTCTCAAATTAGGTGTTAGGCAATTACAGTCAATTGGAAGGTCAAATCTGAAGCTTTTGCCATGGATAGGACTCTAAGAGAAAGCTTCTTACTGTGCTCTCACTGGACAACGTAAGAAGATGCCTCCAGCCTTGTGAAATATTTTGTTGATGGTTTTTACACATCTCCTTTCCATTGCAACCACAGCTGCTGTGTAAAGAGGGGTGAGCATATTATTTATGAGTAGGGTGGAATCTTAATATTGAATTTGTTTGCTTCTCAGATGAAGAGCTGTGAGTAAGGGAGAACGTGTTCTAGTCAAAGTTTAATTGTCCTGTTCCCTTGTTACATACTTCTTTAATTATTTTACCTCTGTTTGGATTTAGCATGTGAATATTTGCTACTTTCTCATGCGTATAAAATTAGTCTCACTATTACATTATTCTCCATGGTGATGAGATAATACTTAATGAAAGGCAAAACCCATTTTGACAGATCCCTGGACACGGAACTGCATACTGACTCACACGTGAGTCAGAGATATATTCAGGTGGAGGTTTTCAGAGGTACGAATGGATGTTTTGGGTTGGAAATCACGTCCTAAGGAGAGCTGTATTTGAATATTTTAGCTTCCCACATATAAGGAATGTACTCAAATGGGGTTTATGGTGAATCTGCTCCTCTTTCTGGCAGGAAAATTTATTATCACAGAGGCTGAAATGGGACAGTGAAGGTCGTGAAGAGATATTTGAGACAGATTTTTTTTTATCTTTTTTGGATATCTGTATGGTAACTTTTCTTCGTTTCTATTAGTGCAGGCATTGCCATGGTGATGTGGATACAGTGAGCCTGATCCCTCTCTGTTGTTCTGTTGTGAATTGTTTCCACTATAATGGTCTGGGCAGAGCAAATGAGGGTACTGTGGTGCCTCTCGATGTCTTCTGCAGCACACAGTTAACTACTCTAGATAATGTGAGCTTCCATAGGAGTACCAAGGATGCAGAGCACATCCTCCCATAGAGGTGGAAATGCTGACCTCCCTTTTTCCCTGTCCTTGGGAGTCACCATGTTGTAGGGACCAGCCTCCTGAAAGGCAGGGAAAAAGAGATGAGAGTGAGTGTTTCCTTTTCCAGGATGGGCTTCTGTCAAATCTGGGCTTCCGTGAACAACTGTGCAGACACGTGTATGAAGCTGGGTAGCCGGCAAAGGGAAAGTGCCGACTCTCCATATCCACTTCCCGCTCCTGACAGGGAATTCCCCCTGTCAAACCAAACCTCCCTGATAGGAAAGGAAAAGGCTGGCCTGGGATCAGGTGCAAAAACAGTTGCCTTTTCAATAGAGGAGAAACCTGCCCACTGTGCCTGCATCTTATGCAAAAAAAAGAGTACTGAACCTCTCTTGTGTCACAACAGCAAGGAAAGAGTGGGAAGGAAAATGGAAAGAATTCCCTTGTAAGTTTTTATGCACAAAGCAACCCTTTCCTCTTGTGCCTGACCAGAAAAAAAAGGTCATATAAATGTATCTCTGTGCCAACAACCTCCTACCAACATTAAGGACCAATATTTATGATTTATTGTCACTTAAGAATATGCATTGCAGCAACCCAAAATAACAAAAAGAATCCTTCTGAAAACCTGAATTTCCTTCCACTTTCTTCAACATCATCAAGTATGACCTTTTCCCAACACTAACGTTATACAAAGTCATTATTTATGGAGCTAATAAGTACTGCTTTCCAATCACAGATACAGTCAAGAGGAAAATGTATTTTCTTTGAAACCCCATTTCCTCTATCTTCCGTTTCCTGTTGTTTAGCTATCCACGCAATACTTTTAAGCAAGGCTTAAAATATTTTTCCTAAATATATATATATATATATATATATATATATCTGTGTGTCTGAAAAAATTTTTGGATGTGGTAGTATGCTTTGCTACTGCACAGATGTAATGGGGAAAAGACTGAGGAACACTAGAGAGCGGTAGCCCCTTGGGCAAGCAGGGAAGGGAAAGGGAAAAGCTATGCAGGTGTTGTGAGCTAATCCAGAGACCTGCTCTCAGCAAGCTGCTTTTCCATCACCAGTCTATTCCTGGAATGCAGCTAAGTCTTGTTTAAATATTTCGCGTAGCTGTAACGGCATCACACATGGTGAAACACACACAGAGCTATGTATATAGCATGTCTTGGACTAACATGTCCATGACTTGCTGAGCCAGGGAATAACCTTCCAGTGTCAAGGTGTTCAAGCCAAATGTGGAGGTAAGTAAGCAGTGAAAAATCCTTGTTTCATTGACAGAGGTGGTGGTTTCCCCTGGGTAAAGGAAAGATTGCATCTGTCTTAATCCGTACACCCTGCCATCTCCAGCTAAGCAGGAGCACTGTAATGCTCCTGGCCATTTCAGACTCCTGGCAGGTTGTACCAGACTCCTTTCGGGCAGCAGAAACGAGGAGGCGAAAGCACAGCATAAACACACCACAATAACGAATGCCAGAGAGAGGCAGTAATTATAACAGCAACAAAATGTCAAAGGGAACAAGTTTTGAAACAAAAGAAAAATAGGTCAGTCTTTATCTTTATGGGAGTCTGCAACAATGTAAGTGACATCTGAAAGAAGTTTTATTTGAATTGCTCCAGGCACTGTGTTATTTGGCAGTGGATTGTTTCTCCAGTCACATTTTAATTCTGTCCTGTTTTCCAAACCTTCAAAAGACATCCCTTTAGGAGCATTTTCAGAAATAGCAGCTGTTGGGTTAAAGTCACAAACAGCCACAATGTGTCTTGCCTCCAAAAGGACGGGGCTGCATATGAGTCGATCCCTGCAATGTGTGATGCTGGTACAAGTACATTGTTGTTTCACAGTGCCAGGTTCCTTAATCCATGACATGAAATCTTTGCAAAACCAAGTTTTTACTGTGCATTTTCAAGGACCTTTGTTACCTCCCAATGATGCTCTGTAACCAGTGGCTTATAAACTACCTTGCAGTGAATATTTTTGGAATGTGTAGATATGCCTGCAAAGTCAGTGTCTTCAAAGCAATAATTATAGTTCTGATGGTGTTTCCTTTATATGGCAAACCTTCATTTTTATCTGGAGGGAAAAAAGGGACTCTGGTTTAGATTACAGTTTATCAGTAAGCAATGTGTTACTTTCATTTTTTTATTACAGTTCAGCTGTAATTTATAAACCAGACAAAGTCCTGGAACCACTGAAAATTGAGGTAAGCCTCCATGGCTTACACAAAGCCAGAATTTCACTCCTTTGTGATCTAATATGCCCATTATCTCCAGATTAATAAATCTTTGTTTCACTTCCACACATTATTTTTGGTTTTGGGTTTTGGTTTTGTTTTTTTGGGGTATTTTTCCCCCAAGGTTTTCTGTCCTTTTTGACTGGAACATGTAACATTCTTTTGAACTAGAATTGCTGAAAAAATCAAATATGATGTCATTTCCTTTGGTACTTCATTGGCAAACTGCTAGCATGTGCCTTTTCCTCACTTAATGCGCTTTCTTTGGAAAGGCTGGGTGGAGGAGAATGCTACTGTTTTATACCTGCCATTAGTTAAAAAAAACGTTTTGTCCTTTTTGTCCTCTAACCAGCATCCCATAAACAATTCATTAACTTACACAAAAAAGCTAATTAGAAGGATACTTTTTCATCTCTGTAATGCAGTTGCAAACTTACCTCCACTAAGACAGATAAAACAAGACAATGAATGTATAGCATTGATTGACAACAAAAATATGGGTAAGGAAGTGTACCAATTGCTATTTATGTTGGCAACTGCAGTGCATTGCTTGCTTTTGACACTTCACATCTTTCTCTGCTCTAAATAATTTCAAGTACCTGATGGCAATCGCTGATATTTCAGATTTTACAGGCCCGTTGTCAGGAGATAAAGCTACCCAGCAGAAAAGCCAAATAATCTTGGCAGCAGAAATGCTCCTTTCTCTTCCTCATAGACAAAGGAAATCTCAGCAGTACAATAGGCTCCATTTGAATGAACAAGTCCTGTGTGACCCTGTCTGGGGTAGTACTGCAGTACTCTAACCCATTAAATTATGTTTTCTGAGATGAACTATAAGATTTCCTTTACATTCATTCTAAGTCAGATGTAAAAAACGTTTAAAAAATCATCTCCACTTTCATTCACAAATTCAGCCATCATACCACTATAAACTTTGTTATGGTCTACAAAGTAAGTTATCAGCTTTTTAGAAGGTTCTTATAATTTTTTTAGGGTTTTTTTTTTTAAAGAGCAATAATGAGTTTGCTAGGTCTACAAATTAGGTTATCAGCTTTTTAGAAGGTCTTCTTCTTTTTCTTACCAAAAAAAAAAAAGATAATGACTTGAAACATTTAGACAGTTTAAAAATATTTGTTATGAGTATTCTTCTGTACTGCTACAGCTCCTATATAAGATATATATAGATACTACATATGTATTTACCGAATGTCTCTTCCCCTTTGTCACATACACAAAATTGCCATTCTCCCCCAAAAAAACCCCAAAAACAAACAAAAAAACCCCAACGAGAAACAAAAAGGCCTTATAATATTTTAAGAACCCAACCAAATAAGAAATCAATCACACAATCACAGCTCGTGATCATAATCCTCCAAAAATTAGGCTAATTAGTCTTCTGCCTTTCTGCATACCATGACATTCATTCTGCTGCTCAGAATCTTGCCAGGTTTCTCTTCTTAATAATTTCTTTAGAATTCTGTAAAATAAAAAGGATTGGACTAAAAAATGTACAACATAATTTAATATTTTGGATACCAGAAGTATTACCTCTTTTTTCTGTCTCTCTGTCTTGCTTTTTTTTTCCAGTTCATCTTGATTACAAACATTACTCAGCACCGGTACACTCCTATCTGCAAGACTGTGCCTGCATCTGGTGAAACCCAATGTTCTTGTGTGGTGGTTATACACCTCTCATGGTCTGGCAAATACTGACATCCTAAGCTCAAATCTCACCTCAAACCATATGGAGTTTTATGTTCCTAGAAACTGGGTTTGATAGTTTCTTTTGATAGACCTTTTTAGCCCCTAAACCTGTGAAGCTTAAGTATTTACTTGGTCATTGCAAAACATATTGGTGCAAGCCCATGAGGAATTTGGGAACTTCAGCTGACTGTTCCACAGACTTTGCTAGAGACTTGTTTTCAGATAGGTGCTGTCTTCCACTTAAATCTTAGAGAAAATTATATAGGTATAGTTAAACTTTGTCCCATGGATAACTAACTTCCAACACATACAACTTTTATCGGACAGCCCTTCATGGCAGACTGGTAACTTTCACTAAGGGAACTAATCTTAGGGTCACTTTTCACCATTTATCTTCCTAATCTGCCATTTCAGTATTTTTTCTTTCTATGCAATTCAAGCCTTTTAGTTCTTGATTTCTTCCACCCCTCCCTCTACCCAAAACGATCTTGAAGAAAGACACTCCTGTGAACAAAGCAAAGCTGGTATGAAATATTACAGCTTGATGCTGTGGTAAGTTTATGTATGTGCATGACACACGCTTTCCCCTGACAACTGCTGTCATATCTGCTTAGTTTGATAGTCAAAATAATGTTTTTATTACTTTGTGCTTTGCAGATTAATCTGAATTTAGGAAAATCAAACTGACTTTATTTGCTTTGTTCAACATCAGCACTATCAAGATACTACAAAACATCTTCAGATTCAGGAATTATTAAGGTTATTGAAGACGTGAGAGGATGATAGAAGGCAGGTTGACTTTGACTAAGCTAAATTGCCCTGTAGGGCTTATATTAGCTGAAAAAAGCATGACAGTGAATTCAGGGAGGCTCTGTGCACAGTCTATACACAATATGCCATTTCACTAACTTTTCTTCTCAACAGATTAAAGTGAAATATAAAATATTTGCTGCAAAATAGTACAAGAGACCAGATTTTTGATATGTTATGCAAAATTCAGAGTTAACTCATCCATGTAGCAAATGTCACTAAGGTTTACGTGAACATCCTTTAAAAAGGAATTTGGTTGTAGGTGAAAACTAGCTCTTTTACAAAGGCAGACATTTCTACTGTTTAGGTGCACATGCAAAATGGGCACTTTGGGGCACTTTTCCTGCAGATTCATAGAAAGGAGAAGGTAGCAGTCTGGCTAGGAGGGAAAATGAAATGGGGAAGTGCATTTATACAGATGTGCTTGTGTGGAAAATCCTTGCGACAAGAATTTCTTTAACTTCTTGAGCAATCACATTTCCAATCATTTTTTTACATAAATTGCTCACTGTCACAAATTATAGCTTGGAATATTTTGTCTTGTCACTCTGGGTTAACCAATGCAGACATTGATCTAAATACAACACTTCAGTGTTACTGAGCTACCTGAAACAAGACAGAGAACCACCTGTGGGATAGCAGGGATTTTGAGGGCTTGAATGAGTCTCTTTCATCTTGTTACTTTAAGACATGACATAGGTACCTATCCTGCTATCTCCAAAAGCCATTAACAAAGTCATCCCACTAAGAGAAGGCTGCTTTTCAATGTCATTTTAGTAAATTATATTAAGAGCCTTTGATAGTAAATGAAGTGGGTACCAACTATCAGTGTCTTGAGACTGCTTTTATAAAGAATAAAAGAAGCATCTATGAGTGATCCTATACGAGATATCAAAGGGAACTGTTCCCAACCAGTAGAGGATCATAGGAAAAAGATGAAATAGGGAAATGATAGCTTCTATTTCCTAAACCACAACAGAGAGCTACTTTCAAGTGACACCTAGGACTGCTTAATGCATCCCAGTCTTTCAGAATAAAATGTGCCATAATACATGTGGGGACTTGTTTGTTTATTTACCTTCTAATTTCATTCGTTTTACCTGCTTGAAGGAATCGAGAGCTGGAATCTGGGAAAGCAGATAGCTTGAAATATGATTAAATCTGTAGACTCCTGAGAATGAACTCAGTATCTTAGCTTGCTGCTACTTTACAATGAAGAAAAATGTGGTCATAGGATTGTTTTGAAAAACTCAGTCATTATCAAATAGCATTTTCCTTGCCTTCAGATTAGAGAAATGGATGCATTTGTTTCTTTTCTGCATTATTTTCCAGCTGAAAAACCCTCTCTTCCTAGCTGTCGACAGTGTCACTTCCCCTTTTGCTTGTGATGGGTTCCTACTCCTTCTTATTTTGAAACAGAGGTGCTAATTAATCTTCCCACATTCAAGCACTGCAAACATATTTCAATTTCAAATGAGGTAAGACCCACGCTTGAAACGCCCACACTTACAATTTTAGATAGCTTTGTACCACATATTGTAACTGGCCTGAATATTCTTCATGACACTGACATTATCAACAATGAGCTTGTAAAGCTTTATATCTAATAGGCAGCCTCTACATAATAGCTCACCAACTCATACGGGAGTTAGAGAGTTGGAAATGTACAAGAAAGAGAAAATTAAGAAAACCAATTACTGTTAGCCTTCATACCAGACTCCTGCTTTTCAATATCCACACACATAAGCCTATTCAGATGCATGCCACTCACTTGATTTTCCAAAATCTGTAAGACTGTCATGCCCCATTCAATTATTTGCTTAGTTATTTACTTAACACATATTTAAGGTCAAGAGGCACAAACTGAAGTGCAGGAAATTCCATTTAAACAGAAGAAAACACTTTTTTACTGGAGCATGTTGCCCAGAGGCTGTGTATTCTCTACCTTTGGAGAAATTAAAAATGCAACTGGACATGGCTTTGGGCAACCTTGATCCTCCTCTGAGCAGGGAGTAGGACAAGATCTCTAGAGGTGTCTGTGATTTGTGAATTGTTATTTGCTGAGTGAGTTGCAGTTTGACTTCAGGGTCTTGCTCATTTTTTTTTAAGCTCCTGAAGACTATAACCATCTTCCCTTCAAGGTAGAATTAAATGTACCTCTTAGCATTCCTTACATCATACATCACTCCTCGTCACTTGGTTGGCATGAATATTCATAGCAAAGTAACAGCTCAATGCAGGGTTCTAACCTGAGCAGGTGAAGAATACAGTTCTGCTGTACTTGCATTTCAATATCTGATTTGCTTACTTTCACCTCTGCTTAGAGTCCCTTTGTTTCCGTCTTCTCCTTTAACCTTCTTCTCCGACAACTTACTACTCATGTTCACGTGGCACTGAGCATCTCAGGTGAGTTCAAGTCTCTGTTGTGCTGGGTACTGTGATAGTGCCTGAGTTTTCCATCCAGCAAACCAATTGCATCCCTTCTCTCTTTAGGCTATCCTGCTACACCACAGGATCTACATATCTTTGTCTTGTGAACCACTATTGATCAAGACTGGGTCCCAAAATCTAGCCCTAGATATAAACAGAGTAAGAGAAAGGAACCACTAGTGTTACAACATATGGAGCACTGAGATAGAGACAGATAACATATTTCTGAAAAAAGCATGAGGCAAAATCCATCTCCAAATCCCAATCCAGGGATGTCACTGCCGGGCAGGCTTTCCTCTTGCTTTTTTCCTACACCAGAACTCAGCTCACTGCCTGTGCTTTTTCCACAGAGTGGGATATTCCCACTCAACACCTGTACCAGTGTATTGTGAACCAGTAAGTCCTTTGTTGTGTTGTAGACTGAGCTGTGCTCTCAGATACACTGATGTAAATATAGATTAACTCATTAAATCAGTGTTATTGAAGTTAATGGGATGGCATCAAACTCACATCACAGTCATTCAGAGGAAAATTTAACACCATGAGTTTTTTAGTTTTAGCACAGTTTTATTAGACGTTAGTATCACTTTTGCTACTGTGAAAAAAGACAGTTTACTAAAGGAATAATAAGATTCATTTCACAAAACATTTTCAGATATACCTTTGCTTGGTTTTTTTTGTTTTTTCTTTTTATTCTGAAAAGGGAGCCTCTTCTTTTTCATGCTCTGATTGCCTTACTGGGCATGATAGCAGTGCCTGGCAATATGCAAATACAAAGTCGTCATGCCATGATCTTCAAATTTAGTAACATGCTGTTTCCCTTCATGAGACAGAAAACAGTCCAGTCAGTGAATAATAACTGTGGTAGTTCTTCAGGTCTATCAGGATGATACCATGGTCATTCAGGTTAATTGGTATTTGTTACTACAAACACTACGGCCTTTGATCCAAAGAACTTAGGATGTGTTTTTAAAGAATGTATTTTATAACCAGGTAAGCTGGGGTATGCAGCGGTGGTAATTTAGAAGGCCATACAAAACAGCAAATAAAATGCAGACATCGTAAACAGCTAGAAAGGCTTAGGGCTAGTCACTGGAGCAGCAAGGGCATTATTGCACTCATCTGCCTTTGCCCCTGTAAGTTACAAGGACAGGTTTGCTGCCTCTGTTAATTGTCACGACCCTGTTTAAACGGCTTCCTGGGTGATTACCCACCTGAGGACCTGTCCCAAGACCTCTCCCTTCAGGTGAGAAGGATTCCCAGCAGGATGGTCTTAGAAATGGAAAAGGCTGAAGGAAAACACTGAAGATCTAAAGGTATGCTGGATTTTGAGGGTTTTTTGTTTTGGTATATAATTGGAATAAGATTTCCTAAAAATTGGTTATGATTCTTAATTTAAAGTATTTGTTTATTGCTATGTAAGAAAACAATGAATGCTTTGCACGCCATCTGCTTACATTTTCCCCAAAGGGCTTTGCATATTTTCAGGAAGAAATGACTCTAAATATCCTGCAGTTTTCCCTAAAATGTTGTGTCCCTGTTAATGAAGTACAGTATGTGCCCTTGTAATATGCCAAAATTATTCTAAATTGCTGACAGAATCCTCCAATATTGTGAAAATGTAGTAAAAGCTTCTGAAGATGAGAGGTCCTTCCTGTCTTTGGTGAAAAGGCCCAAGAAGAGGTTTTTCTTACTGTACCATTATAGAAAGCAAGACATAAAAAAATCACAGGGAATAGTGATTCAGACTTTACTATGAGTAGGAAATGGAGAGGAAACGATCTACTGGTATTTCAGTTCTGACAGTCTACAGTGTCAAGTAATTGCCACCTTCTAAATGTCTTCTCCTGGCAGTCTTTAGGCAGCCTTAAGAAGTTCCTTCTTTAGGTTTATACCTTAACGCTACAGTTTGCCATGCAGCCTTTTCATACTGTTTTTAAACACCACCTCTTCACCACTGCATGCCCAAATCCTTCCTGGTGTTAATATAGCTCTCCACACAAAGCTTGACTGCTTGTCTCAAGACCTAGTAAAAAGGTCACACAGGTGGGTAGCAAAGACTAAGCAGTGCCAGATGTAAGTTACAGCTGGATGAATAAGTAGAAGAGACCAGAAAACCTCAGTTAAGCTGAGTAGTTTTAAAGATGTGCTTAATTTTAATCATGTGACTTGTGTGACATTTCTGGGGCTATTTAGATGACTGACTAGATCTTTTACAGGAGTGGGGCTATAGTTTCAGAAGGCCTGGTTTAGACTAATCTCTTTCAGAAGGACTCCTTGATGCAGTTGTTCACAAACATCACAGCATAGATTATAGGTATAATAAGGACAGTAGAGGCAATCATATCTTTTTCATTTTTTTATTTATTCATGTTTGTGAAAAGCAAAACATGAGGTTTCTTTGCACTTGAGGCACCCCAAATCTTCAAAGCACAATTGCATGCTTTTGTTAAAAGGGATGCCAACAGCAGCCCTGGACCTGGAAAACCAAAATCCAGGTGCAAAAGTGAAGGATAGATAAAATAACGAGTGCCCATCCCTAATTATGAAGCATCTTATGCTCCCTTCCGAAATGATGAGGGGCCACACAGAGTGCCAGGTTTGAGTTATTTTAACCCTTGATACAGGACCCTCCTAAAGTAACAACATGTCCTATATTTTCCCAGTATTCTCCTATTTATTTTCTTCCAGCTACCAAGCATGCTATTTTCTGTCTACTTCATCTGTGGAGTATCCATATTAAATAACGCATTAATTTTCCAGATTGTATTCTTAGTGCCTGCATTAGAAGGTTAGTTTCCTCAAGCTCTTTCTGTGGTTTGTAGAGAGAGGTTTATTTAAGGAGGTTCAGAGGACCTGGAGCAGATTCCTGCCCTGGATCATTTTCTGGGGTAGCATTTTTCTTGGACTACATAAGGAACGACAGAAACAAGCCTTTGAACACAAATACATACTTAGGTGCCTAAAAGTAGGTAGTGTGAATGCCCCTATCTGTTCCCACTTAGCAATTTTTCGTCATTTCTCTGCATGGCTGGAAAAATGGACTGTGGATTTTCAGAAGTCATAGGATCTTGACCAGAAAAACAAATTCCTCTTCCATCTTTGGAGAGTAGCTCTAAAAAGTCCCTAAAAGTTCATCTTGCAACAAACGGGTGAAATTTACAAAGCTAGTATCTACAATGAGGAGTGGGTTTGTTCCCTGGAAGCAGTGGGCAACCACACTTCTTCCAGGAGCCCTGTAAGGGAAAGCCAGTTTCCTTTTCTGTGCAGTGTGCAGGAGGTGTTTGGCTAGTCCTGGCTGTCTTCTCCATGAGTCTCCCAGCAAGTTAATCTCTCTCTAACAGCTCCTAGATGTTTCTCTGTACAGATTGCTGTTCCCTGAAGGTGGGAACAAGCACAGGCTTCTTTCTTGCCCCTCTAGCCCCTGACATTGCTCATGATCCAGCCTGTAAGATCTAACTGCAGTTAACCCTGGGGTGTTTCAGAGGTAACAGCTGTAGCTGCAGGGAATTGACTAAAAAGACAGTAGGTTGACTAGTGCCTTAGCCCTCTGTAGCCTGATCTGAAGTCAGATGTGGAAGAGAAAGTTCATTATTGCTGCTGTCCTCTGACAACAATGTCAGGAGTGAGGCTTGAGCTGCTTTTCATAATTTATATTTCTACGGCCATCATTCTGCAAAGGCTGTGTGGAGAGAAAAGCAAATAAAGTGGCTGAAAATTGTGATGCCTATTTTAAATTTTTCTAATCACAGTGAAGTGAAATGTGTTTAAGAGCTCTGTAATGCCTATATGCTCCACGTAGTAGGTCTTCCATCAAGGTGCTAATTTCCTTGCCTCTAGTGACAAAAAATAAAAGCGACACTTTCTGAAATCCAGCTGTTAGGGTATCAAAGGAAACAAAATGAAAGGAAGAAATGAAGCGAACGCAGTGTATAAAGGGAAAACACATAGACTAATAATGAAATGAAAAATTACACCAGAAAATGGAAATTAGTGAGTGAAAAATGGTGAGATGACAATTTTGAGTCACTATCTAAAATTCCTGTAAAAATATGACTTATGTGCACGTCAATCAATGTCAAGACCTGGTTTATACTCTAACAGAAGCAGAGAATGATGATATATAGCTATACTACATCCACGTGGTTACAATGTTTGCAGCCTATCTTTGAAGTATTTATTTCTCAGTCAGATTCTTTTTAAACAATTGTTAGTGAGGAACAACTGTCTTTCCATCTAGCCTCACCAAGCACATACTCTAACAAGCATCAATTTCACTCGTACCAAAAGCCTCTACAAAAGTCAGGGTTTGTTTATCCAGTATATGTGGGAGGGCATCTCCAGTTTTGTGAAAGAGAGCAGAAGAACTGGCACATTTCTTTCCGAAGAGCATTTCCACTAATGAAGATAAATATACTCTGACTCCTTCTCCAGAACTATTTAGAAAAGTCGTATCCTTCTCAGGGACAGCCTATGATTCAGTAAGTGGCTTTAGATGGTCCTACAGAAGGGGAAGGTCCCAGATCTTAAGAACGGGGTCTGGGAGAACTGAGGCTTCCTTATGAGCAGAGGAAGGGCATAGCTGCTGTGCGTTCTCCAAAGAGGGTGACAGAAAAAGGAAAACACTTTGCTCCTCTCATCAGTTGTGTGTTGTGTTAAGAGCCATTTCATGGTCTATATTCTGCAGCAATGTATGGGGGTAAAAAACACTATACAAGCTCTTCAGTTTCACCTTTGCTGGATGGTAGATTCCAGAGGAACATGATTTTGACTGAGCCTGTAGCTCTTAGATGGTGAAAAAGACAGATGTTCTGACTCTCTAAGAGAAATGCTAGACCCCTGTGACACAGCGTCTCAAATTCACATCCTCCACTGTTTTCACCAGAGTTTAGTAGACAGCTCCTGTTTTGGACTTCTCAGAAGAAGACACTGAAGCTAGCAGCTGGTCTATAGCAAGATCCTCAAGAAAGGCTGCCAGACTTCCCTTCTTACTAGAGCACAGGGGTCCTGGATGTCTGAAAATGAAGGGGTCTGGGAGCTGTGATCTGTGTTTAATGACATAAGGAAGGCAAAAGGTCTTTTAATTTGATTATAACTGTCGTACAATTCCTTCTCATTTATCTTCATGTTGGTGACCCAGAGACTTTTTCAAAATCTTGGTCCAGGCCACCAACTGTAAAAACTGTAAAAACAGTCCACATCTCGAACAACTTATTTTCTTGTTCGGAACAACACAAAACAAGTGAACTCTTTCTTACATGCACACTCTCTGCTCATCTCAACTGCATTGGGGAAGAAAGCTGACTATTTCAAATACTTTCATGGGAGGTAACAGTGCATCTTTCATATTGAAATGCTCTTTTATTCCCTAGCTGGAGAAGAGCAGAAAGTATCCCTCTGAACCTTGGAAATCTTCCCCTTGAAAAAGTAACCAAAATCAACACACCTCTGCAAAAAACTTACTTGAAATGTTTCACCTAGTTCCAAATGTGACAACCCAGAGAAATGGGAAAGCAGTGAACAAAACTTGGCAGGGGAGTCTGTACCTAGGACTTGATATCACACAGATGATGTTTCTTCTCAGCTTTTCCCATTCCCAACACTATCTCTGGGAAGAGGTAGCTGTCAAAATTTGGACTGTAGATATTATATGCAGAAAGCACTAATAAAATATAAAGGAAATACAGAATTTTAATTCCATAACAAGTTAAAGGCTTCAGGCTTCCTCTTAGAGACATAATTTAAACTGAAATGTCATAGGCTAGTGGCTTTCCTGCTTATCAAAGATTGCTTCTTAATTAAAATAAGAGTTCTCATTTTAAACTGTGGTGACTTTAGCTCCTATTTCTTGAGCAGTATTATTTGATACAGTGAATAGAATTAAAACTTTTCCATATTATGAACTGGAATATCAGTATCTTGAAATAGTGAGCAGATAGGCACATGAGTAATGTGATCACTGTCAGGGGGACTGAATGTACTGGGGGTAGGCAAAAGTAAGAAGATTATTTATCTCGTCTTAATATTTCTCCTTGTTATTGTTATTAAGGCCAAACCTTACAGTGCTTAGTCTAAAATACCACTGAAGATCATGGGATTATATTTGTCACGATCAAAGCCTAAGAAGGTTCCACAATTTGGTCCATTATGATTTTAATTTCATTTAAATAGCTCCTGAGAGCTCCCTGCTGCCCTTCCCTAAGACTCATTCTTCCACAAAACAAAAATACATGGTGCTGGCTCCAAAGAACCAGCAGTCTAAGACCTGTTAATACTCATAGATTGCTTAACTTGCAACACGTAAACTATCCCACAAGTTTTCCCTGGATTATCCTCAATGCTTTGGCAAATCTTGCCCTTTGTGTAAGAAGGTGAGAATAATACTGTGCAGTAGCTTAACCGTGAAGGTGATGTCTGAGCAGAAAGAACTGGGTAATTTTCATAGGTTTGGCTCCTGCTCTTGGTTATCTTTCATTTATCGCTATACTAAGAAATAAATAGAAAAAAATTGTGAAAATCTGCATTGAAGAAAAGGTTCATCTCTTTCTTCAGATAACTTCTTGTTTCACTTGAAGTTGGAAAAAGCACATGAGACACTAGAAATATTTGGATTCTAGGCTGCAACATGTGGGAGATGTGCTTAAGTCTGGCAAAGAAGAGAAAGGAAGTGGATGAAGAAGTGATAGTTCAGGAAGAAAAGGTGCAATATTGTAAATGAGAGTATTTCTGGAAGACTGTAAGACAGATAACGTGAAAAGAGTTTTGCTTTTTTTTGTTTTTAAATATTTGTTACTTTTATAAATAATTTATTGCTACAGACTTGTGTGGATGCATGTAAAAATACAAATTCTGAATTGTGCCTGCACGAATGCTGAAGTGGGAGTAAGAGCTCAAGAACAGTTTTCATCTTACTCTGTTGCTTGAAGACCATAGATGTGGAGAGAGTAAAGTACGAGAAGTCCATACAGCCTGTATCTATGCTGTCTTGTAAAAGCATCCCTGCCTGAGCTTCCTCAAGGCAAGATTTCTTGACCACTGTCAACGTCTTTACAGTGGATCACGTGGGGAAGCAGCTTAGACTAGGAGGTTACCTGGACTTTACATGACCCCCTCGCCTCCCTTCAGGCAGTGTTGGTGTACCAGAGGGAGAGGAGTTGTCCCTGGTGATGTTGGTGTCTGGCAGCACACATCCCACTGCAGCAACATGCCCACCTGTGCGACACCACCTCCCGTCAGACACCCCATGGGATGTGGGGAGCTGTGCTGCCCCACTAGCAGCATCACATCAGCTGGGAGGGATGAATCCTGTGGGACGGTGCTTGTCTCACCCAGCCCAGGGCACCTGGCCCCCTCCCTGGGTGTAAGCTGTGTTTGTCCTGACGGACTGGATCAGCCCTGACATATTCCAGAACCAATCCTGCTTGCCTGTGCCTCTGCTCTGAGGAAGCTGGATGAATTTTGGACTGAGGGTTGCCAGGCAACACAAATTTACCTAGCAACTACTTGCCTGCAAGTGGGCAGCATAGCATGCCTTGCTGCCAGGGTCACATGGATGTGGACATCTGCTGCTGTTTCGCACCTTTCTAGGTCCTGTGCACCTACTCCGCTCCCCTTGCCTCCCAGCCTGGCTTGCTGTCTCATTTCTGAGTGACCATTACCTCTGTCCCAGAGCCTTTCCCACAGACACAGAGAAAAGCCAAGAGGGAAAGTCTGTTATTTCTTTTCAGGACACCTCCCAGGCTGTACAGGTCCTACCACCCCTGGCCCCCATGTCTCCCTTTGCCCTCCTCTCACTTGTCCCCTGCATTGTAGCCCCATGTGTTGCCAAGGGAAGAGCCATGTGAGTGGCACAGAGCTGCTGCCTTGGATACAATGCTGGCCAGATCAGGTGTCTGAGCACATATCAAAAACACTATTCAGAGCAGCCTAGGATGCTGTCCAAGCCACACACAGAGTCATATCCTTAACTCATTCGTTGTGCTTTCAGTTGTCTCCTAGTCCCTTCCACCTCCCACAAGCAATGTCTGCCACCACTCACCCACTCTTCATGTGGACACATCTCCAAAGAGTCTGCTTTTCTGGGAGAACTGGACAGAAACTCTGGTGAATCCATCAGGACAGACCTGCTGGGCAGGAGTGCTGAAAACAAAGATAGGGGGACTCTATGCTTTTTATAACAGGGAACAGAGCTGTGTGAGTAATAAATGTATTTACACGAAGCTGGTCTGGCCTCTCCCAGATCCTTCTCCCTCCTGAAGAGTGCAAATGGGATATATCCCCAGGCTGGTGAAAGCCAGGACTGGTCTCTGCAGCCAGGAACTCAGACTCGCTGTTCTTTGGGTTGCCATGACGGAAAGAGAAAGAGGATCTGCATAAACTACTGTATGAATCACAGAAAGTATTGCTATTTTTAGTGGTCATGTCACCATTTATTGCTGAAACTGTGGCAGTTTCTTTTAGAATCAGTCTTGCAAGTGTGCCTTGTCTTTGTGATGCCACTAGTAGTTTTTGGCTATGAAGGGTTGCAGCTTGATCACATAAGAGCATATAAGAATAATACTTGATATAATTTTGGATCATACCTTTAAAAAAAAAAGATTTAAAAAGTGCTATTCTTCATGGACTGCCTGTGAAACCACTTGATTTGTCCATGGTCTCTGAGGTGGGAAGGAAAGATCTTTTGCACTGGTGTCTTGTTAGAAGTAAGGTGGAGCGCTTTGACAGATTTTTGTCTTCTGACTTGGAGGGAGTAATCTTAGTTTCTAAATTTGCCCCATCTGATAGCTCTTGCCTGTGACACCACAGTTGATGAGTTCTTGTGATTCTGCAGCAGACCTTTACAATTTCTCCACAGAGAAATATATAAGTGTCACCTATCAGTGTCTGGGCCCAACACCATGTAACAGCAGGACAGTGGTTACCAGAGCAATGTCCAGAACTTGAAGACTTGGGGATAGAGCCAGGTATAGTCTATTGGTCCACGTTGCCTTTTAGATAACATGAGGTCAACAGGCGTTCACTGCGTGGGCTGGTAGGCAGAAGGGAAAGCTGCTTTTTCAGGGGCACTGGAAAGAGGAACAGCCCTCAGGCTGTGTGTCTCATCTCATCCTAGGTTTTTTTGGCTCTGTGCAGGGTGAGGATGGTGTCTCCTCAGCAGGATGATGCAGGGGTGCTGCAGCACATGGTGTGCATGAAGCACATGACACCAAGTTGGGTGGGAGTTTTGATCTGCTGAAGAGTAGGAAGGCTCTACAGAGGGATCTGGACAGGCTGGATTGATGGGCTGAGGCCAAGGTCAATGGTAGAAGGTTCAACATGGCCAAGTGCTGAGTCCTGCACTTGGGTCACAACAACCCCATGCAGGGCTACAGGCTACAGGCCTGGGGAAGAGTGGTTGGCAAGCTGCCTGGAGGAAAAGGACCTGGGGGTGTTGCTTGACAGCCAGCTGAATATGAGCCAGCAGCGTGCCCAGGTGGCCAAGAAGACCAGTAGTATCCTGATTTGTATCAGCAGGACTCAGGACTGAACTGTGTTCAGTTTTGGGCCCCTCCCTACAAGAAAGACATTGAGGTACTGGAGCACGTCCAGAGAAGGGCAATGAAGCTGGTGAAGGGCCTAGAGCACAAGTCTTATGAGGAGCGGCTGATGGAACTGGGGTTGTTCAGCCTGGAGAAAAGGAGGCTAAGGGGAGACCTTATCGCTCTCTACAACTACCTGAAAGGAGGTCGTAGCGAAGTGGGGGTCAGTCTCTTCTCTCAAGTAACAGGCGATAGGACAAGAGGAAATGGCCTCAAGTTGTGCCAGGGGAGGTTTATATTGGATATTGGATATTAGAAAAAATTTCTTCATGGAAAGGGTTATCAAACACTGGAACAGCCTGCCCAAGGAAGTGGTTGAATCACTGTCCTGGGTGGTATTTAAAAGGTGTGTAGATGTAATGTTGAGGGATGTTGTTTAGTGGTAACTTGGCAGTGCTAGGTTAATGGTTGGACTCTATGATCTTAAAGGTCTCTTCCAACCAAAACGATTCTATGATTCTAAGAAGGCCATATCAAACATTTATTTTGTCAGGCCACCAAGCAGCACTGCGTTTCTGAGTTGTTTCATTTCCTGCACAGGAGGTGCAAGTCTCCTCACATATAATTTGTGCCACTGTCAAACTGATAAAACAGACCAAAGTGAAATGGCTATCTAAGACAACATCTCCAGGTGTAACTCTGACACATACCTTGATCTACTCAGAGACAGTGCACAACAGAAAAAAATTATGATGAACTTGGATGAATAAGTAAAAGTCACATACTTACCACTTACCTAATGTCAGAGAAGCTCATTGTAAACCCACACAGAGAATTACTGTTTGGTTCAGAGAAACAGCTAATTTAAGCTAATTTGTCATTTGTGACAACTGATTTGTAAGAAATGGCAACTGTGCTTCAGAGAAGAATTCATGTCTCACTAAGTGTCCTTGAAGAAAGCAGTTTCTTCTAACAGACAGAAAATAGTGACTGTATTGATAGGCAAGCAGAGAAAGATGAAGGCCTCTAGCTGATGACCAGGTAGCTGGGAATTTATACTAGGTGAGTCTTCCTGTTTTGGTTACTGGACTTGTATGTTTTTCATGAGACCATGAGAGTATGAAGCTGAAAAGAGAAGAGCTCATGTAATCTGTACACTGCTTTAAGCAAGGATTAAATATAACTAGATCATCCAAGACAGGTATTCATCCAGTTTCTACATTAAAAAAGTGTTAGTTAGAGACCCTGAAACACTCCTAGGTAAATTTTTTGGTACTTTATTTTTCAATATAAAGTCTTCTTTTTATTTGCAACTAATTGTTTCTATAATGATTTTGCATCTTAACATTTCCTCTATAAACAGGGAGAGGAACTCATAAACTTGTGAAACATTTGGCAACTCATAATATCTCCTTTTCAGTTCTTTTCTTCTGTATACAGAAACCTTTTCACTACTTACTTATAGATCATATATTCTAAACCTCTTCACTTTTTATTGTGTTCTTCTTAACCTTCTCTAGTTTGCCTAGAACTGCCTTAAAGCTCAGTGCCAAAGGTGGAGTGCATACTCCAGCAGATGCATTGCCAGGGCTAAGTAAAGCAGAAAAACTAGCTCGTGTTACCTGTGATACTTTTAATAAGGTGCTGGACAGTGACATCTTTCATTTTTGTTCGTAATTGCCTTAAAATCCTTGCAGAAGTCACAGTCAGGTGTGGGCTGTGTGGAGAAGAGGGTGAGATTGCTACTGCCCTTGGAGAGCAGCTGAATCTGGGAAGACCTTCCTGAGACTGCAGAGTGGAGGGAACATGGATGGAGTTTGGAAACAGCAGCTCCTGAGGCTTGCTGGGAGTGTTGAGAGGAGTGAGAAAGGACTCCTAGGCCTCAGAGAGACTTCCCAGGGGGCTGGAACAGACCTGTTGCTCCTCAGAAAGCTCTTGATTTAACTAGAAGCAAGACCGCAAAAATCTAATCCATGATGTGGGTGCGAGAAGTTGGGATTAAACTCTTTCTTTTTCTGGGCCATCTAATCTAATCTAATCTAATCTAATCTAATCTAATCTAATCTAATCTAATCTAATCTAATCTAATCTAATCTAATCTAATCTAATCTAATCTAATCTAATCCAAATCAATCCAATCACTTTTAGTTGTTCTTTCATCCAGAAAGTTAAATATTCTGGTCATCATAAGAAATTGTGACTCTTTGGAGTGTAAAAGGCTAATGACATTTTGGAGAAGCTTTCTAAAGCAAGAAGGTTCAAACTTGTCATTTATCTGGGATTCAACTACATCATGCTACATAAAGGTTTGCTTTTCTTGCAACAGTAACTGATTACTAGCTAAATTTCAGTTTGACATCCACTTAAGATAATGCAAACTTTTTTGACATGTCTTCTGTCTATCCAATTTTTTCTCATTTTCATGTCTGCATCTGATTTATGAAAGATTGAACGGTAGCTCATGACGGTATAAACTCTACTTCATTGGTATTTTCCTCTCAGATTGACAGTAATTTGCCCAGTTACCATGTTCTATGCATATGCAAGTCAAATATTTATTCCAGTGGTTGTTCATGTAATGAATCTCGGCTAGTCTGTACCCTCTAATCTGTTTTCCATCTCTTACATACTCATTATGTTTGACTTTTTCTTTTTTTCCATGAGTTCTTGAAGATAATCATTAATATTTAAGGAATTACTTCAGCTACCTCTCTCGGTGTTCTAAGGTCAACTTTTTCAGGCTCTAATAACTCAAGCAATCTAATTTAGCTTAATATTTTTTAATAATTTTCCCCTTTTTTCTGGCTCAGGTTCCTACTCTACACTATTAACATTAATAAATACTGAAAAAATCTGATCAAAATTAATCTGTTTGTTACAACTGAAGCAAAAATGTCATTGAACATTTCAAATTTCTCTGTGCAATGCATTATTTATTCGCTTAGTTGGTTACTCAATGAACCATCATCTTTCTCTTACTGTAGCCCATACTACAACATTGCCACCAATTGCTTCAACCTCCACCACCCAGAGACATTCAGCACATCTCCTTCTCCCATTTTCTGGACTGCCGAGAGCATGTACTTTATTCACATGTAAGGCAAAAATCACGTCCCATGGTTTAAAAGCATGCAAATTCAAGAGTTAGAGCACTATTCAAATCCAGCGACATATCCCATTTAGTCTCTGCAGTGCTGGCCACGCCACAGTTTGGACTATATGTGACTTGTAACTCTTGTGTTTTCTCCCTAGCTCTAGACCATGGCCATACAGCGGTTTCAAAATCTTGCCTACTGCTTTTCTTTTGCTTCCTTGACAACCCCATTGTAGCTTGCCATTAAGCTCTTAAAAACTTTAATCATTTCACCTGCCTGCATCTCTCCCTCACACACACTCACACTTTTGATCCATTGAACCTTTTACTACTCGGTGCTGGTAATAAGAGGCTGTGCACCTTCAACAGCTAGCTCAAGTTCAACTACTTCATTTTCTAGTTAACCAGTTTAACTGAAAGACAAGCCAGTACGATCTGAAGAGGCTCAGGTTTGCATTATGGGTCTTCAAAGAAGAACATGTCTTATTTCCACTCTGCTACTAGGTTGGATGACAGTAGCTTGGTAACTTAAAAGATAAAAGGAAGAAAAGCTTTTTGACTTAAGAGCCCTGTAATCTTAAAGGTCCATTACACACATTTAAAATAAATTATGCATTTCCACTTGACATCTGTTTATTAAATAATTCAGTTAGTTTAAATTCTGTCTAAATATCTTTTTTTTTTTCTTCTAATTTACAAAATCTCCTGACAGGCAATAAAATTCAGTAAGCTGAGTGTTTGGCCAGGGAATCTGAGAAGAATTTCTCTTTTGAGGGGGTATGGTAGAGACAGCATGAGGAAGGGAACTTACAAATGCCAAATGCACTACTAATTTATTTAGTGTTACAGAAGTGTGTCAGCATAGTGTGAACAGTCATAGATGAAAGAGGTACATGAACCATATATTTAAGAACTTGTTTACAAAGCTCTAGACTGAAATATTGCATGAATATTTTTTTTTTCTCTTTCCCTGACTGTTTAATTGCTCTCCCCTGACTTTGTTGACAGAGTTGACAGAGTTGAAGTATCTTTTGTTCTGGGCAAATAGGCACTTCAGTCTTCCTTTAACTTTGCATATCTTTAAGGAACCACAGCCAGCCATGCAAGACGAAATGGAATATGCTACCTTCACACTGATTAATTTTCCATAGAAAAACTTAAAGCAATGCTCAGTCAATCTTTTATATGAGGCAAGATCTCAGCAGAGTAAGGTTCAAGCAGTAAATATTTTGCCAGAGAAAAATCATCTTCTTTTGCTCTTTCCCCAAACTCCTGAACTGACTTATTGAGACAGCCACTGCAAGTCTCCTCTTTTGAGCCCAATATTCTTCTTCAGGAAAGATCTGAGCAGCTCAGATGTCAGTCTTGTCTTACATGCCTGTTCAGTGAATACATTTCCAGTGCCAGAGTATGCTGGATCACGTGGTTCTCAAAGTCACAGAATTACAGAATCACAGAATGGTAGGGGTTGGAAGGGAGCTTTAGAGATCATCTAGTCCAACCCCCCTGCCAAAGCAGGTTCACCTACAGCAGGTTGGACAGGAACGCAGCCAGGCAGGTTCTGAAAATCTCCAGAGGAGACTCCACAATGTCTCTGGGCCGCCTGTTCCAGTGCTCTGGCACCCTCAACGTAAAGAAGCTTTTCCTCACGTTGAGGTGGAATTTCCTGCGTTCCAGTTTGTGCCCGTTGCCCCTTGTCCTGTCGCTGGGCACCACTGAAAAGAGTCTGGCCCCATCCTTTTGACACGTGCCCTTTAGATATTTATAAGCATTGATGAGATCCCCTCTCAGTCTTCTCTTCTCCAGGCTAAACAGACCCAGATTTCTCAGCCTTTTCTCATAAGAGAGATGCTCCAGTCCCCTGATCATCTTCGTAGCCCTCGGCTGGACTCTCCTCCAGTAGTTCCTTGTTTTTCATGAACTGCGGAGCCCAGAACTGGACACAGTACTCCAGATGTGGCCTCACCAGGGCAGAGTAGAGGGTGAGGATGACCTCCCTTGACCTGCTCACCGGGCTCTTTTTAACATATCCCAGGATACCATTGACCTTCTTGGCTACAAGGGCACATTGCTGCCTCATGGTCAACTTGTTGTCCACCAGAACTCCCAGGTCCCTCTCCGTAGAGCTGCTTTCCAGCAGGTCAACCCCTAACCTGTACCAATGCATGGGGTTATTTCTCCTTAGGTGCAGTACCCTACACTTGCCTTTGTTGAATTTCATTAGGTTCCTTTCTGCCCAACTCTCTAGCTTGTCCAGGTCTCACTGTATGGCAGCACAGCCTTCCGGTGTGTCAGCCACTCCTCCCAGTTTTGTGTCATCAGCAAACTTGCTGAGGGTACACTCTGTCCCCTCATCCAGGTCACTGATGAATTGTTGAACAAGACTGAACTCAGTACTGACCCTAAGGAACACCGCTAGTTACAGGCCTCCAACTAGACTCTGTGCCACTGATCAGAACGCTTGGACCTCTGTCATTCAGCCAGTTCTCAATCCACCTCATTGTCCACTCATCTAACCCACACTTCCTAAGCTTGCCTATGAGGATGATGTGGGAGATGGTGTAGAAAGCCTTGCTGAAGTCGAGACAGACAACATCCACTGCTCTCCCCTCATTCACTCAGCCAGACATTCCATCATAGAAGGCTATCAGATTGGTCAAGTATGATTTCCCCTTGGTGAATACATGTTGACCACTCCCAATAACCTTCTCCTCTTCTACATGCTTAGAGATGACATCCAGGATGAGCTGTTCCATCACCTTTCCAGGGATGGAGGTGAGGCTGACTGGCCTGTAGTTTCCTGGGTCCTCCTTCTTGCCCTTTTTGAAGACTGGCGTGACATTGCCTTTCTTCCAGTCCTCCAGCACCTCTCCTGTTCTCCATGAGCTTTCAAAGATGAGGGAGAGCAGCTTTGCAATAACATCTGCCAGCTCGCACAGCACTCATGGGTGCATCCCATCAAGGCCCACGGATTTGTGGGTGTTGAGTTTGCCTAATGATCTCTAAGGGAAAAAAAAAAGACGAAAGAAAAAAGAAAAAAAAAAAAGGAAAAAGAAAAAAAAGTCCTTCTCAAGGGAAAGTCTTCTTTTCTCCAAACTCTCTCTCTTACCTCCATGGTCTGGAATTTCTGAGGGCTGGCCTTAGCAGGAAAGACTGAAACAAAGAAGGTATTCAGTAACTCCCCCTTCTCTGCATCTTCTGTCACCACAGCACCCACCTCATTCAGCAGCGGGCCCACATTTTCCCTAGTCTTCCTTTCGCTACTGATGTACTTGAAGAAGCCCTTCTTATTGTCCTTGACACCCCTTGCCAGGTTTAATTCCAAGTGGGCCTTAGCATTCCTTGTTGCATCCCTGCGTACTCTGACAACATTCCTATATTCCTCCCAAGTGGCCAGTCCCTTTTTACACATTCTGTAAACTTCCTTCTTCCATTTGTGTTTTCCAGAAGCTCCTTGCTCATTCATGTAGGTTTCCTGCCTCCTTTGCCTGATTTCTTGCTCCTAGGGATGCACCAATCTTGAGCTTGGAGGAAGTGGTGCTTCAATGTTAGCCAGCTGTCTTGCACCCCCTTCCTTCTAGAGCCTTAACCCCTGGGATTCCTCTGAGTAGGTCTTTGAAGGAGGTCAAAGTCAGCTGTCCTGAAGTCCAGGGCTGTAATTCTACTTTTTGGCCTGTTTCTTCCATGCAGGATCCTGAACTCCACCATCTCATGGTCACTGCAGCCAAGGCTACCCCCAACCTTCACATCCCCAACTAGACCTTCTTTGTTTGTCATCACAAAGTCCAGTGGCACATGTCTCCTTGTTGGTTCCTCCACCACCTGCATCAAAAGTTATCATCAATACTCTGCAGAAACTTCCTGGACTGTGCGTGCCTGGCTGTGTTGCCTTTCCAGCAAATATCAGGGTAGCTGAAGTCTCACATGAGAACCATCATGATCGTTAGGTTATTTCCAGCTGTCTGTAGAAGGCCTCATTGACTTCCTCTTCCTGATCCAGTGACCTGTAGTAAACACCTACAACAGTGTCTCCCATATTAGCCTGCCCCTTAATTCTTACCCATAAGGTCTCAACACATTCTTCATCCACTCCCAGCAGAGCTCGATGCGTTCCAGCTGCTATCTCACACAGAGAGCAACTCCATCACCTTACCCCACCAGCCTGTCTTTCCTAAAAAGTACATAGCTATTCATGACAGCATTCCTGTCATGCAAGCTACCCCACCATGTCTCTGCAATTGCAATGAGATCACGGCCCTGCAACCACACACAGATCTCTATTTCTTCCCGCTTATTCCCCATGATGCATGCATCAATGTACAGGCATTTCAGAGAGGTAATCGAGCATGCACCTGGATGGGTGCAAGAGGAACCACCACCACAGCCATACACACCCCTGAGGTATCTGGCCTTCTGGATCTCATCTTGGGAGTCAGCTAAGGAAGTTGTGTTGCTGCTCTTGTTAGCCTGGCTTATTCCCCAGTTGGATAAGAGGGTGTGACCTTTACCATCTTGGACACCACCTCAGAGTCCTTCAGTTTAAAGCCCGCTTCACCAAGCTGGCCAGCCTGCTGCCCAATATTCCCTTGCCTCTTCTAGACAGGTGGATTCCATCCCTCCCAAACAGGTCATACTCATCAAAGCACGTCCCATTGTCATAAAAGCCAAAACCCTCATGACAGCACCAGCCACGTAGCCAGGATTTGATATGTGTTATCTGTCCGTTTCTGGCTGCTCTCTTTTCTCTAACTGGTAAAATGGAGGAAAAGATAACTTGGGCACCAATTTTTTTCTCTTGCACTCCCAGGGCTTTATAGTCTTCCTTGATTCTGCCCAAGTTCTGGCTTGCAGTGTCATTCACGCCCACATAAAATAGTAACAGTGGATAGTAGTCTGTACTCTTGACAAGCAGTAGCACCCTCTCGGCAACACCTCAGGAAGTCATGTACTTCGACTCACTCCAGGAGATTAGGTCTTGTTCCATTCCTTGAATGCTGTTTTGAAGAAATCATGAGGGACAGTGAAATTAGAAACAGAGGTTTTTAAATAGGAAGTACTAGAGACAAACTCCCAAAAGAAAAGTCCATATCCATTCAACAGTTATGAAATGGAAGTGCTGAGCTGATGTGCAAATTCAGTCCAATGGCCTATGTGCATTTTAGGTCGAAGTGAAAAGAGATTCATTCTCAATTCTAATGAAATCTACCCGCTTCATTAAAAAAGACAGTTTTGTTTCTGTAAATGTTTGAAAGGAAACCCTGTTAAGTTTCTAGGTCAATTCTTTCTTTTTCTTAAAGTCTGCACATTCCTGCAGTATCAAACCACTCTTAGGCTCAAATGTAAGTTGGCATTGGTAATTTATTGGCATTTTTCAAAACAAAATTTATTTCAAGTATTATTACCTTTGAGTTTACAACGACCTGTAGCTTTTTGTGAGTGACATTTGTGCATTTCTTTTACTGACTGGCTCTAACTAAGAGCACTTCTTTTTTTATTAACTTGCTTTTTGCTTAGGAGGGTAATATGAAGCAAATGGGTAAGAGGAAAGGATTGCTGGAGACAATTTCTTAGGAAACAGAGTCTGTATGCTACCAGCCTCTCTGACTGTGATCTTTTGTTTTCTGCATCCATGACTGAATTGGTATCCCTATGCTTAGGTTTTAGGATGCACATAATCATATTCACAGGGAGTCAAAGGTAAAGCAGAGAGAGACCTGTAAACCTTCAAAACCTTGTGCACGTAGCAGGTACATCAACAAGGACTTTTTACAAGGTCATGTAGTGATAAGATGAGGGATAATGGCTTCAAACTGGAAGAAGGTAGATTTAAATTAGATCTCAGGAAGAAATTTTTCACTATGAGGGTGGTGAGGCACTGGAACATGTTGCCCAGGGGAGTTGTGGAGGCCCCATCCCTGGAAGTGTTCAAGGCCAGGCTGGATGAGGTTTTGAGCGGTCTGGTCCAGTGGGAGATGTCCTTGCCCATGGCAAGGGAGTTATAACTAGCTGATCTTTAAGGTTCCTTCCCACCTAAACCATTCTATGATTCTACAGTTCTATATAAGCTTAATCAAAACAAGGTGCAAAGAGGACCTGTTGGGACTGTCCACTGAGATGAAGGTTATTGATTTCTTCTCATGGGCAGAAAAGTGCCCAGACTCTGTCTGGCCACACCAAGGGCAGTCTGAAAAAGGAAGCTAGCAGCGCTGGCAAGCACTACACCAATCAGAAAACGGTTAGAGCTCCAAGAATATTGCTCACTACCCGTTTGCTGCAGGAGACCAGCCCAGCTGAGGAAAGGGTATCCAGTGTCACTCAGCAGGAGGCACATATGGACCTGGCAGTCCTGAGCCACCTGGAAAGCAGGGCAAAGGGGTAGGATTTTGGGGCTAGTGTTCCTTAGAGAAATAAAGCAACCTGAAAAACTGGGGGGGAAACTTGAGCTGAGGGATCAATACAGCTGCTCTGTATTACTTATTTGTAGTATTTCACTACTTGGATTTGGAAAAACAAATCTGTGAAGTGTAGCATTTCTGTTCATTAACTGGAGATGATCAAAATTTTCACAGGGTCCAGAAGGCTGGTAAGTACTCTACCTTCAAATGATTTATCCAGAGCTCTTTGTTGTATAACTTTGGGCTGAATTTTTCACACGAATTGCCCTTTAAAGACAAGCAAGCAATTCCTCCTCCCTCCCTCTAAATCTTCAAACTGTCTTTTTATATGATCAAATAAGCACTGATAACAAGAATGACCCATTGCAGAATTTTCTTGTGCTTTCATTACTGTTATTAATTAATTCATGGTACTGTGAGTGCTTGATTTAGGAGGAAGCATTGCCAATTAAGAATAATTGGGAACCAAGGTGCTAGATGTGATTTTTTTAATATATATTAAGAATAGTAAGGAGAGCAACTACACACACCACCACATTTCTGTTCATGTCTATCCTTCTGCCTGTTACATTCTAGCACTAAAATGAGTTTTAAATAGATTATTAGTAACTGATATTTATTCCAGACCATGCAACAGGAAAGAAATTAAGTTCAAAGAGATGCTAATTAACTCAAAAGTGCATAGACTACCTGGAGTGACATGAGTTCAAAGTCATTTGTACCAGGTTCTTTTCCATGGCCAGAGCTATAATCAGTTGATTTTAGCACAGATTTATATCCAAAACAGTGAATACTTTGATCCCACAATATTTGAAAGATCAAAGATTCATACATATCACTGTACTTAAGTAGGATCTAGCATAATGCATTGCTCCAGTTTCTTCCGAAAACCTATACCAGCTAACCCACTTCAGCTGCTGGGTTCAAATAATGGAAAAATGCCCTTTGACTGGGCACTTTTCTTAAAAAGTGTTGAAAAGTGACTTTTCACAGAATTTGTCTTCCCAGTAGTTTTATAACTGTGTCAAGCAGCTTCTGATAAAGATTCCTCTCCTTGTGTTGCATTTCTTTAACTTCAAAGGTTCATGTGGAAAGTGTCATCTTGTTCTCATTATGCACTCTCTAACTTTATTTCAAACATTGGCTGTTACATTGTGCAGAATACACGTTGATTTTGTCTTAATTTTAGTATAAGCTTGGTCCATGCATAGGCTAGGACTGAAAGTATCATGCGATTTCCAGTCTTACAGCAAGGTTTTAACCACAGCTCAGTTTTCAGCCATGAGAAGGAGTGAAAGAAGCTGTAGACTTCTTTTGTTTAACCGTGTTTTCCATTTCTGAAATATTTCTGCAACTCTTGCCTCTGATCAGGTAAAAATCATAAAACTAAAACAGAAGGAATTTTCATTCTGTCCAGCTGGTTCACAGAGCATATTTTTTATGATGCTTGCTCACCCATATGAATACGCCTTAAATTGGGAGTGTGGGTCTGGGAAGCACAACTGGAAGCTGCAAAGAAATTTTGCTAATCTACCTCAGCCAGGTAACAGTAACAGGAAGGAATTCAAACTTCAAAGCTGGGCCATACAAGCCTGGGGCAGCTGGGAACGTGCTCTGGTTGCCAACCTGCACCAAAGTCAGTCCTGCTCTCTTTTTGTTATTATTCTTAGCTAAGTGAAATACTTTAAACTTTCTTAGGCTGGCAATCCAGTCCCCAGACACAGTGTAAGCAATACCCTGTGTGAGCCGACCTATATATCTAAGTACCTACATGTAGATCTCATGACAAGGACCAGAGACACCGCTTCCAGAAAGACTGCTTTATAGGCTCTGAGTAAAACTTTCCTTACATAAACGAGTATGAACTCTGCTGAACATTTCCCCGGGAATTCCCTTCTATAAAAGTCAGAGCCACTTTTTAAAACTCTTTTCAAAGTTCGCAATAAGCTTTCAACCAACAAAATAGATCTCCAGGAGAATTCTGGCCAACAAAGACACGTGAAACATGTTTAGGGGAGAAGTAAATTCTGCAGTCATACACTTGACCCAATTCCTATTGCTGCTAGTGTGGTTGGATGAAATCCATGCATTTATCCATAAGGCTTTTTGTGCATCGAGAAACCCAACTTTTTCTGACCTACTTAAGTTAAACATACCACTTACAAGTTTGTTTTGTGAACTAAAATGACTCCTAGTGTGAATTCAATAGACCTATTGAAAGTTATGAGAACCAGGAAATAGTGTTCACAACCAATGTACTGAGTCTGTAGCATATTTATCACAGAAAGAGAAAATAATCTCACACTACTTTTCAGGGGGGTTAAATTTAATTTCCTTCTAATTGTGCTGCAGGAGAGAGAGGACCGGGTGTAGGATCAGCACCTTCTCTATCATTCTCCACCCCAGCAGCTCAGGTCCAAAGACCACAGAGGTCAATGCTCACCTTCTGGTTGCTACAAAAAGCCTTTGAGTGAAAGCGTTAGCAGGTAAGAAAGGCACGCATCAACATGAGAATGAACCCTCCCTCTCTGGCTTAAAACATTTTATGAGATGTTAAACAAAGATTTATGTTTATGTAGAAGCTTTATGTTGTCTTCTGCAAGAAGCAATATCAGTTGGATTAACACTTATAATTAAAAGGAACTTTCAGAAACAGGAATGGAGATGATTGTAAATGCGGTGACCACAAGGACTGCTGGGGGAAGAGCAGGGATTTACAGTTGTCTGACTTGGGTGCTGTTTTCCTTTGGGAGCAGGGCTGGAGTAGTGAGTGGGAGGGCATCCAGCAGCCCAGCTCCTTTCCCTCTTGGCAGGTTGGTGTGCCACACTGCTGGCCCCGGAGGGAGAAGGAGGAGAAAAAAGACCTTAGGACGAAAGATTTGATTATAACCAGCCACTTGTCTTGCCCTCAACTTTTTCCAAAAGTGCACATCATTCATCCCTAATGCATAATTAATTGCTGTGTCTTTCTCAACAGTAATCTTACCTTGAACATTACATTAGCAGCAACAAGTCATGCTGACTTGAAACCACACATATACGCAACTTGGGAGGAGGCAGGCCCGTAACAGAAAGAGTTAAGGAAGAGATGAAGGTACCACCTGCCAGTGCTGACAAAGCAAGAATTGGGCAATAGCTTATGCGATGCCCCAGGACAGACTGAGGAGCACTCTCACAGTTTTCATGACAGAAAATGCCATTGCATCTGGCTGCTGCTGCTGTAAGCAGCTGTCTCAGTCACAAACCCAGGTGAAAAATCTTCCATAGAGGAAAGAAGGCTGTACTCTGATTAAAGCAATAAATAGTGTTCAACAGCAGGAAAGCAGGGTTCAAAAGACTCCCTCACTGTGCAATACTGGACAAATCCAGTGGGAAATTCCAGCTAAACTGGGATACACAACGACAAGTACAAGAACTGCAGAGTGAGAGAGGGCATCTGTAAAGGAAGACCGTATTGTCATGCTGGGTGGAAATTACACACGCAGTGACAAACTACCCTTTGTTATTCCCTCTGACTTTAATCTCACTACCTTTCCCCATGTTATCCCTCTTCCTTCATACCTGTCAATATCCACTGAAAGCGTTGACCCACTACCTACAAACTACCAGGCCTTTTCTTTCAGACAGTTCATGAACCACTCATCCCAAGGGACTGTTCGATATATTCAGCCAAAAACAATACTAAATTCCCATCAGCGAGCTTGAGCCATCCCAGTACCTAAACAGAATTTCAGGGTAATCCAAGTGAAAACTGATTAGCCTAGGCTAACTAGAGCTAGTTAAAAACTTGCGCTGAAATTTAGTTGCACATAAAATCACTTTTTTTTAATATCACATCATCTGATCTTCTCTTTTTCTCCTCTTTTGTTGGAACATGGGCAAAACCAGAAGGTATGCAGTGCGAAATGTATGCATGGCATCCTCCCAAGTCTGATAAAATTGTGTTTGATAACCAGCTATGTTTTTGTTTGGGGTTTTCACTGAAAACTGCAAATGTCTCTGAAAACATAAACACATATGACGTTTTTTTACACTGAAGATTCAGCTGGAAAAATACAGAGCAAAAGCAAGACAGTGTTCCTTTGCTCAACATGACTGCTACCTTACCCAGCTCGGGAGGCTGAAAGCTTCAGGCAGAGCAACACAAACATGTAGTAGACAGGAACTAACAGTTTATTACTGTCCTACAAAGCCTGTGGAAAACTTAACACCCTGTAAAGTGGCAGTGTGCATCCACCACCATCGTCCCACAGGCAGCGCTGCCAGTTCGCCCCGTGGCACGTCAGATTCCTCAAACCAAAATTCTCTCCCTCTCCCTGCTGCTGCTGGCTGAAAAGCAGGTTTCTGTGACACTCCTACAGCTCTGTATCAAAAACCTTGTCTCCACCACACCCACTTGTCTGCGGGATATGGAGAAAAGCAAGTTTCAAGGACAGGTCTGCCTGTAGAGCTTTTTTCCACATATCCTGCACATAGGTGTTGGCTACTCTGTCCTCTGTGTTCAAAACACATCCCAACTGTCCGCCCTGCAGAGACCCTCAGCAGATGACAGAGACATTATAGTCTCCGTCTGCTGTACCGCAAGACCTCGGCAAGCCCTTCGGAGAGCCCAGGGTGCAAACCTCCGCAGGCACAGGCAGGCTGTGTCCCTCTGAGCCCAACACCCGGGTGGGCTGCCTGCCGGACCACAGGGGCAAGGCTTCCCCACCTTCCCAGGCGGAAAGGATTTGGTCCCCTCCTTTCCCGAAAGCCCGCCCACATGGGCTGTCAATCAAAGTGGGTTAGCAAGGCTGCCTGTATCTGAATTAATATTGAAGTAAGCATTAAGCTTTCCAGAACAATAAAGTCTGGCTTGAGAGGTACTAACAACTCCACCAATTTAATCTGAATCAGATTAAATATTCATTTCACTAAGATCTGAGAAGGCCCTTTTTTGAGACTTCTTTAATTTCCACAGCGAGCCAGAGAGGGAGGAAACAAAGGGATAGCAGGGACTCCACTTCTGAATCCACCTCAGTGGTGGTATATGGCAAATCAAGAGATGTTTATTGTTTGAGCTCTTCTGGGTTTGTTTATTTATTTAGCACTGCCTTCCACTCCCGTTGCAATTTTGGCAGAAAGCCTGCAATGAATTCTTCTAGAAGGAGGAAGAATATGTCATTTCAACTTTTTGCCTGATATACCTATCAAATTATTCATTCCTCCAAATGCTAAAGGTTATTTAAATTCATAGCTTTTCTAACCACAGACAAGGTTTACACACAGAAGAAAATGAATATTATTAAGGGTTAAATGAACAGTTTTGCACTTTAAATTAATTATAAATTCACTCCAGTCACTCTTCTACTGATTTTTGTCTTTATTACTTTATTTTATAATCAGAGATACTTCATAATTGTGGACCATGCTAATAATTTGCATGACAAGAAGAAAATTCAAGCAAAAGTGACCCATGTAGATAACAACCACAAAGCTGATGATGTGAAAAGAACAATATTGGCATTGAAAATTTTCAATAGAAAAAAAAAAAACAGGTAAGTTACATGGGTTTGTATATCTGGGTTGTACGTTTAAATGCAATTTTTGTGTCTGATTTGCATAGGTTCTAAAGAAAGTTTATAAATGTGCCTGTGCATATAAATATATGCCTGTATGTTCATGCACACTTAGAGTTATGTATATTAGAGATTTCAGTGTCCCGTGAAACATTCATTAATCATGTCTCTTCAGGTGCATCACCTGTACTCTGCCCACCAGTCTGCTTCCACACAGGCTGTCTCTAATAGCCAAATCTCTAAGCAGCTCCTATCAGCTGCCAAGTTTTAATAAACAGACATTAGTCTCCCAGCACAACGTGTCATCCTTTTGACTAATTTGAGAATCACCTTCTGTGCTCCTGCTTAGCTTCACTCCCCTTTTCCTTCCTGTTCTCCTTTTCCTCTTTCCCTCCCTCCCCTCACAGCTGTCTGGGAAGGAGGCAATGGGCAATCCTCACTCTTGGACAACTAACAGATATAAGGTCTGATTCACTGGCAGTATTCCAGGTAGTGAGAAACAGGAATTTTATGTTATGTATATAAGTTTCACACTTATGTTACACAGATATGTGTTGCACACATAAAAGATACTTGAAGTTACTTTGGAAACTTTGAAATCTCTGATTTTCCATGACTTTTTTGCACTGGACTGAGGGTAATTAAGTACAATCCCTTAAACTGGAAGTGAAAAATAGCCACATAAAATAACATTTTTACAAGTCCACTTCTAAGTGCCCAGAATACTACCAAAGCAATCTTCTATGTAATGTTAGACACAGAAAAAAAGACAGTATAAAGTGATTATGCATTGCTCCTGTTCTCAAAACACTCCTTTAACTACTTCCTCCTTGGCAAAGCTCTAAAGCACATCCATCTCCTCCCTAATCTGGTGTTCAAAGATGCTACAACCTTTAATGCACTTACCTGCAGCGCGCACCCTGTGAGAAAGAGAAATGCTATTATCCTGCTATTAGAGGTGGGAAACTTAGACACAGAGAGTAACCTGGGCTGCCTGAAGCCACACGGGAAAACTGTGGGATAACCCAGTCTTGAATCCAGGGCTCCCAGTCCAAATTGTTATCTTGGGGCGTCTTTCATCACCAACTTCTGATATGACTTGCGCACAGCTGCTCATGCATAAGGAAGTCATTGCACTGCAGGAGTTTTCAGTCAGAAAATTCCAGCTGTGGTGGTTTTTTTGGCGAATTTTGTCGTATTTGTGGATTCAAAATACAATTCTGTTCCATTTGCCAAAGAATTTGAATACAATTAGTTTTCATTGCAATTCTGAATGAAACTAAGTGTAAAAATATCACAGTTCTTCCTGAAGAGAATGGCCCTGTTCTTTACACGCTAGATGCAGCAGCAACCCACTGCATTGCCCATCCAGCCCTGGCTGCATTTGTATGCATGTCAGCTTTGCTGAGCTACAGAAACAGATGTAAAGTGCAGTTTTCCAAGGCATTGTAATACCTATATCTTTGATAGCACTCATGCACCTGGTGTTCATTTGGAAAGTCAGGGAACCCAAACATGTAGAATCTCAGGTAGGAAGGAAGCTACATACCTAGTGTCTAGGATATTCCAATATCTGCACCCAGATTTTACTTTTGAAAATGGGTTGTAAACCCCTCAACCAGCAACATGCACCAGCATGTAAGTCAGAATGGCTGACAGTCCTTGCTGTGACTTTCAGTTTCTGTGCCACTGGTGCCTGAAGGTCACTTATGCTCCTTTGTTAATTTTCCTGTCTAAAAATAGGTCAGTTAAAACAAGAATACTCACACAATCTCAGTTTTTGCAAATGTTAGAATGGTGGTGGATGAGGGTAATGTTGAAGGTTAAATACTTTTAGTTTGATAAAGGTTTGTAATTACCAAATTTAATATTTCTAGCATTGTGTACTAGCATCCATGAATATTTTACAACCTTTCTTCTTGGGTGATGGGAAAGATTCTGCCCATTTTCTCCAGGACTCCAGTACAGGTGAAACTCCCAGAACTGAGACAAATGATAGTATGCCAAAACCAAGAATTCAAAAGATTGATAAAGGCATTCCCCCTTCTAGAGGAGAAGACCTTTGAAACTTTTTTTTTTTTTTTACTTTCTTTCCTGACAAATAAAGGATTTCACATGACCTTCTCAGAATCATAGAATCATCTAGGTTGAAAGGGACCCTTAAAATCAAACTGTGAATTTAGCACTGCCCAGTCTACCAACTAAACCATGTCCCTAAACACCAACCTCTATACATCTTTTAAATACCTTCAGGGACAGTGACTCAACCACTTCCCTGGGCAGCTGGTCTGGTTCCGGCGGGGATAGGGTTAATTTTCTGGCCCGGGACACAGGTATTCCATACCACGTGACGCCATGCCCAGTCTATAAGGGGGAGCTGGCCGGGAGGGGGAGGAAGGCGCGGTTCGGGAGCGGGCTGGGGCTGCGCGGTCCGGTCGGTGAGCGTCGGTACAGTAACCCTGTGTGTGCATCCCTCCGTCACTGTCGTTGTTGTTCTCCTCTTTCGTTTGCTGTTATGTTAAACTGTTTTTATCTCAACTCACGAGTTTTGTCTCTTTCTTCCGATTTTCCCCACCGCCCTCGGGGGGTTGAGTGAGCGGCTGCGTGGTCCTTTGTTGCCGGCTGAGGCCAAACCACGACAGCAGCCTGTTCCAATGCTTGATAACCCTTTCCATGAAGAAATTTTTTCCTAATATCCAATATAAACCTCCTCTGGCACAACTTGAGGCCATTTCCTCTTGTCCTATCGCCTGTTACTTGGGAGAAGAGACTGACCCCCACCTTGCTACAACCGCCTTTCAGGTAGCTGTAGAGAGTGATAAGGTCTCCCTCCAGGCTCCGTTTCTCCAGGCTAAATAACCCCAGTTCCCTCAGCCATTCCTCATAAGACCTGTGCTCTGGACACTTCACCAGCTTCATTGCCCTTCTCTGGACATGCTCCAGCACCTCAATGTCTTTCTTGTAGGGAGGGGCCCAAAACTGAACACAATATTCAAGGTGGGGTCTCATCAGTGCCAAGCACAGGGAGACAATCGCTTCCCTAGTCCTGCTGGCCATACTATTCTTGATACAAATCAGGATGCTACTGGTCTTCTTGGCCACCTGGGCACGCTGCTGGCTCATATTCAGCTGGCTGTCAAGCAACACCCCCAGGTCCTTTTCCTCCAGGCAGCTTGCCAACCACTCTTCCCCAAGCCTATAGCCCTGCATGGGGTTGTTGTGACCCAAGTGCAGGACCCAGCACTCGGTCTTGTTGAACCTCCTACAGCTGGCCTTGCTCCATCGATCCAGCCTGTCCAGATTCCTCCGTAGAGCCTTCCTACCCTTCAGTAGATCAACACTCCCACCCAATTTGGTGTTGTCTACAAACTTACAGAGGGTGCACTCGATCCCCTCGTCCAGATCATTAGTAAGGAAATTAAACAGAACTAGCCCCAATACTGAGCCCTAAGGAACACCACTTGTGACCAGACGCCAACCAGATTTAAATCCATTCACCACAACTCTTTGGGCCCAACCATCCAGCCAGTTTTTCACCCAGCAAAGAGTACACCCATCCAAGCCATGAGCAGCCAGTTTCTCCAGGAGAATGCTGTGGGGAACAGTGTCAAGGCTTTACTAAAGTCCAGGTAAACAACATCCGCAGCCTTTCCCGCATCCACAAAGCAGGTCACCTTGTCACAGGAGATCAGGTTAGTCAAGCAGGACCTGCCTTTCACAAACCCATGCTGACTGGGCCTCATCACCTGGTTGTCCTGTGCCTGCCATGTGATGGCACTCGGGATGATCTGCTCCATAACCTTCCCTGGCACCGAAGTCAGACTGACAGGCCTTGTAGTTTCCTGGATCCTCCTTCCAGCCCTTCTTGTGGATGAGCATCCCATTTGCTAACCTCCAGTCAACTGGGACCCCCCTGGTTATCCAGGACTGCTGATAAGTGATGGAGAGTGGTTTGGTAAGCACATCCACCAGCTCCCTCAGTACCCTTGGGTGGATCCATCCAGCCCCATAGAATTGTGTGTGTCTAAGTGGTGTAGCAGGTCACTCACCATTTCCCCTTGGATTATGGGGGGCTTCATTCTGCTCCCTGTCTTGTAACTCAGGGGGCTGGGTACTCAGGGAACAACTGGTCCTACTGCTAAAGACTGAGGCAAGGAAGGCATTAAGTACCTCAGCCTTTTCCTCATCCTTTGTCACTATGTTTCCGCCTCCATCTAATAAAGGATGGAGATTATCCTTAGTCCTCCTTTTATTGCTAATTTATTTATAGAAACATTTTTTATTTTCCTGAACATCAGAAGCCAGGTTAAGTTCTAACTGGGCTTTGGCCCTTCTGATTTTCTCCCTACATAGCCTCGCATCTTTGTAGTCCTCATGAGTGGCCTGCACTTTCTTCCAAAGACCATAAACTCTACTTTTTTCCCTGAGTTGCAGCTTCTTCTCTCCTAATTTTTTTTAGAAGTATGGGACACAGAGTAGGTCTTTAAATGTTTCTATGAAATGCACAGCTTCAGAATCCAGCAAACTGTTAAAAACAATCAATGAAAACACCAATTTCAAAGAAGCCGCTTCCTCGTCCAGGAGAAAACATGTAACTATGTCTGGAGACACCTCCACTTTACTCCAGCCAGTGCAATCCCAACAAAGGACTCCCAGGGTAGATTTACATAAAGCCTAGTTTTTCTATGTGTGTTATGAAAAGAAAAATTATTTTAGAGAATTCCTCTTCATCTGAAGATTTTTTGTGCACTTTGTGTCAGTGAAGAAACAAGGAAAATAAAAAGACCAGGATAAGTCTCTAAATCTCATCAATATTTTATAGATAAATTCAACAAAGGATGCACAAAAAGAATGGCTTAGCCTGAAAGGTGCTCCTGCCTCTTCATAAATGAAACATGACAATAGGTGACCTTATTACGCAAGAAGCACAGGAGTGTAAGCAAAAAAAGTGCATGTCAGAAAAAAAAGGAGAGCAAATTTACAGCTTCTTCTCAAGACTGAAGCAATTCTTCCTGAAGCAATACTCTCAATTGGCATTGAAGGCAATGTAGGAATTGCCTGAGTTTGTGGTAACTTGGTTGTTTCTGCTGCTCCACCTCATACAGCCATGCAGCACGCACAGACGTTCATTCCTTGGAATAACAAGTGAAGAAGATGTGAGGGTGATGAAGGTCAGGAAAAAAAAATCTGATGGACTGTGATTCTAAAAAAAATGTAATGTAAGACGGAATTACTGCTTTGCTTAGCTTTGTTTACCGCATCTAGTAATTATGCCTGAGACATAGAAAAAAAAAAGAAGATATATGAAAAACATTGTGCAGCGAATAATCCTGGCGTGAACTCACTCTGCAGACATAAAGCAAATGTCTTCTTTCATCCTGCAGCCACAGGGAACCCACATTAAAATACTTTGAGACTAGTTTCAGGGCTTCGATGTCACCCTGATTATCAGCGAGCCCCTTCCATTTCAACCTGACTTGTGAGTCTATCGCTCTCTCTGCCTCTTTCTCTCTGTTCCCTAAAATTAGATTGTTATCTCCCTGAAATGATCTCACACATATTTGTTGAATAAAGATTAAAGAACAAGGCTAGAGGGAGAAGAGAGAAAATGTGTTACAGAGCAGCACTGGTAAGATGAGTAAACATTAAAAAAAAAGTAAAACGAGCCAAGAGAATGTAATTTTACCAAGATCAGTCCTACTGACAGGGCCACCAAGGAGACACCAAGACATCAGCTGCAGCTATGCGGAGGCTAAAACTGACAGCCTTCTCTGCAGGGAGCTCTCATGGTGGGACTTCAGTCAGGTCCTTCTTCTGGCTGAAGCTGTGCTTAAATATCTGTGCCTGTCCCCAGCCTTTTGCAGTGGGAGCAAGGGACTGCCTCAGTGGCACTTTCATTTCAAGCACCTTTGAATTACTTGTATTTACTGCTGCAGCATGAAAGGCCAATTTGTCAACTGCTTAGAATCTCAGCCTCTTATTTATAAAAACCCACATCTTTGTCTTTATTTTTACTCATGTAGTAATCAGTTATGTAGCCAAAGCTCATACCTACACGTCTCAGCAACCATATGTTTGTGTAGACATTTGGTCCGTGCACGCAGTTTTTAATGACAGTATTTCCTTCTTGCTTTTCTGAACAAACCTCAGGCTTTGGGTTTTTTTAAAACATGCCCTGAACTGGCAACATTTGAAAACCTGCCTTCAAAATTACAAACATATTTCACGCTTCTTAAAAGACCTAGCTAGCGTAGACAGATACCTCTCTGTTCCTCAGCAACAGCACCCTGAAAGCTTGTAGCTGTAGTTTCGGTGTCGCTGTAGTCACACAAATCGCACACTTGTTGGTTAGTGAGTGAGATGTGAAAACCACTAAGAAAAACGTGCACATGGCTGCTGTCGTGATCTCTGGACTTTCTTGCTGGCCTCCACACTGTCTTGATATGCTGCAGAGAACCGTTGGCTTTGCAGTGAGAGTTGGCCTAGTTTTCCATGTTGCAAGATTAATTAAAAGCTAGAAAAATATGTAAGGTATGTTTTAGCTGATATTAATTGTCCACGTGGGCCACAGCTGTGACCTTGTTCACCTGCTCCTAGGGAGACAGTCTGCAAGACCAGAAATGGAAAAAAGGATGGAATATAACCACATGAAAACTTAGTCTGTGCTAGAAATAATAATCATAATCCTTAGTCTCATTTTATGCTTTATACTGAATCCTAAATGCCCATACATTTTATCAATAATCTTTGCTGCTGTAGCCTGTAAACACAGGATTTTCCTTCTGCGTTGTTTACCTTTTCTTATGGCTTGAACTAGTTCCCCATTGCTGCCAGAGCCGCCTGACCCTTGAGTCCTGCTGGGCGCTTCGCTTTTGATTTTTGATGCCACAACCATGGCAGACCCTCCTCGGGGCTGCCTTTGATGTGAAGTGCCGGACAGCAAGGAAAATCTGTAAGCCTGGGTATGCGATGTTGCAGTCTGCTCACATCGTAGTGAGATTATAGACGAAGCATTTTGTCTTCATGGGGAGTTCAATTAGCAAATTTGGCAGCCAGCATTACATTCTAGCAAATTCTACATCGTAACCTCCTGGATATGAATGTGGGTCCTGTATGGAATTAGGGTGGGGATAGTAAAGAAATCCTAGGCTGTCTCCAGAGTAGAGGCATACATGGTTTTATTCTGAAGTTTTTAGAAGTTTTAGATTGCCTCTTGTGTTGCTGTCTAGCAGGGCTTATTTTCTGCAAGTGGCTCCTATTGTTTGCTTCAGTTTTCATGTTTTAAGTAGGACAACGGCTTGGCTGCTGAAGGTGTGGAGCATATTTTGTGCCTTTTATCACAGCAGATGAGCAATTATCTGCTGGGCCTAAATGTGGAGGAGAGCTGACCTGAGCAGGAGTCTTAAAATGCCATGCAGTCAGTGACCAGGGAAGCTGGTGACCAGTACCACACAGAATAAAAGAAATAGAGCAATTTGCTGGGTACTCTTCTGGTCCTTTTTGTCAAGAAAGAAACACTCGGTATTGAAGCAGAAACAGGCCACACAGGGATGCAGGGCACCGAAAACCCATCCTGTGAGAAGGACATTGTGTTTAGTCTAGCAAAACAAAGCCTGAGGCGCAATATGATGGTTTCTAGCAATCATATATGTTCCCAACACAGCCTAGGAGGGAAACAGCATTTGAGCTGAAGGACGTTACTGGACACACAAATGCCACAGCAGTATAAGCTATCATGAATAAATCTAAACTTGAAGATTTTTAACCTGTAAAGAAATGCAGGTCGAGAACTGCCTTCTCAGAAGGGTAGTCCAGGAAGGAGAGGGCAGAAGAGAACTATTTCTAGGATGGCTGATCACTTTAGGTAAAGGATTAAAATGCAGTTTCATCCAGTAGCTTGGGAAAGGACTCGGTGGCACTGGCCAGCCCTGCCATTTCTGCAGTTTTAACATTTCCTATATTATTTATGAATATTCTGCTTTACTACAGCAAATATTTGCATTTTTTAAAACATACAAGGGCAGAGCAAGGAAACATACGTGGTCTTCAGATCCTGCTGATGTGAGTATGTCTGCTCTCCTCAACAAAACCCACCCATCAAAATCTGGCCAACTTCCCAGTGCCTTTCACATGAACTTCTGAAGATGACACTCACTTTCACACCTCACAAAGACCTCTGTCCCTAAAGTAACTCTCAACATTTGAATTTTCAATTAATTGTTGTTTCCATTTTTTGATCAGATTTAAAGATAAGTGATCCTTCACATGCCTTTCTGAAAATCAACAACTAACACCTGCCCCAAGCATGTATAAATTGTATGACTATTCTTTCCTCCACTAACTTTGCGTTCAGCTGCAGTTCAACAACTGAAAGACAAAGGAAAAGCAAAAAATCTTGAGTCAAAACAACATATAAACAACACCTAAATTATGCTTCTATACCAAGGAAGAGCCCATGCCAGCTGCAGTTTGTGTATGGCTCTTCCATAACAAGTCTTAAAACACATTTTCCTGCAATCCTTTTGTCTGTCCTTGGAAGTGTGAAGAAGTGGAATCTTAACCATGTTTTCTCTGTGAAAAGGAGGAAAATTTTTACCTTTATGCTTGGGACATTTGTGCATGATGTTCTTTCAGTGGTACCTCTGGTATCAGACATCTCAGTGTGGATCAGGTGGTCTGTGCCATGATCTCAGCTTTTATCTGCACTTGTGTTTGTACACTTGCAGAAAGCAGGCGTAATATATTGGGTAGTGGCACACACATGGTGCATGCTGCTGTGTTTGCACCTCGTCTTTGCAGGTGTGTGATCCCAATCACTGCTATGCTCTTACACCAAGCTGAGGGCCAAGCCTGGCTCTGTACATCCCCTGGGATCGAGACTGGCAGTTGCTCTTAAAATTTACCTCAGTCACAGTGCTGACACTTGTGTGTTGCCGTCTCCATCCTCACAGCAGGCTGTTTCTCAAAAACATTTGAAGAACAACTGTTGTGTCTCACCTAGCCGAGTGCTCCTAAAATTAAGAAACATTGCGACAACAGCTTATAAATTAAGAGGCTCACTCACACTCCTCAGCCCATACCAAAGGGAGAAAGAATACTTTCAGGGGATTGCACCCTTGTTCACTTTTCAGAACATACACAAAAAAAAAAAAAAAAAAAAAAAG